>PVIC010059385.1:0-10134 GCA_004025085.1 Thryonomys swinderianus | reverse complement strand
TGTCATTTGATTTTTTTAACCCCTGATGATCAGTTTATTAAAACAGTTGCCTTAAGGATTTGCAAATGGTGACTCCAGTCTCCAGTCCTGGCTCAATATTGTTGGAAATAATCCTTTTAACAATATGTTGTTGAAGAGTTGATTGTGGATTCTCATCTGGAAACAATCCTGTGACTAAGAATCTTCACCCCAAGATGTGTTTTCTTGTAGTGATTCTCAAGGTGTTAGTAGGCACCTGAATGTGTCCTTTCACTTTTAGATTCTTTTCTTTGCTCCCCTGAACAAGCCAGAACACAGTTTCTCCAGGGATTTCTCTTTGTGGCTGATATGGGTAGTTTTAATTAGGTCAATCACTACCTTTGGCTCTGCAGGTGTCCTTCTGGTATCTTCAAGAGTCATGGCTGTGGAGTCACCTCCTCAATGACTTGTTCCTCTTTAAGAGCAAAGTGCATGAGTTAGGAAAAGGACAGATGGAGCAAGATTCCCTGAACAGCAAACTGGGCTCTCTCAGAAATACAATGTTTTCAAAAGAGAGCTAAACTGGCAGAGCACATCTCTGATCCCAGCATGCTGGAAGGGTGAAGTAAGATCACAGATTCAAGTTCAGCCTGAGTGATTTAGCAGTTTAGCAAGACCTTTTCTCAAAATAGAAAATTTGAAAAAGAGCTTGTGATGTTATTCTTTGGAAAAGCCCAAGGTTCAATTCAGTACTACCCAAAACAAACAAATAAAAAAAAATAGAATGTGCTCAGTGCATTCTTCCTGAGGGGGCCAGGGAGATTAAGTTAGGAAGTGGATTGGGAAAAGAATGCAGAGGACCAGGGCAACATAGGAGGCAGCCCAGCCTCACACACTAGTCCCCAGCTCCCAGCAACTACTGCCAACTCAGGCAGCTCTCCGCTAGATCCACCCCACCCACCTCACCCAGAGCTCCACCTATTCCCTGCTGAGTCCAAACTCCTACATGAGTGAGGCGAGGTTCCACAACGGCCTGGCAGCACAGAAACAGACCTGCGAGCCAACCATGCGACTGGACAGACTTCGTGCGTGGCTGAATGCAGTGGTCTATGGTCTCCTATTTCTCCTTGTCCTCATTTCGGGTGAGATTCCTCCAAGGGACAACATAGACTGGAGTCAAATCTGCCAAATTGCCTGAGACTGAGGGAGGGAAGGAGGAGCTGGTGGAGAGGACAATGGCAGAGAGGGAAATGTGGGCCCACTTGAGCCAGGTATCTGGGCTGGGCCCCAAAAGTTCAGGGAGGGTGAGAGGTCCCAGAGGTCAGCAAAGTAAGGACAGGTGAGTATGGATTGTGAGACATGTGGACTGCTGGGCAAGTCAATAAACACCCTAAGGGCTGGGGATTTAGCTCAAATGGTACGGTGCCAACACTGGATGCACAAGAGCCTGAGTTCGATCCGCGGTACTGCAAAAAATTAAATAAATAAAAATAAACAGCCTGGGTATAGGGCAAGTGGAATTTGGAAGCTTTTCCTCCAGTGTTTGTAGTGGGAGCTGGTGTTTCTTGCTGCTAATAATAGTATCTTCACATTGACATTTGTCTCTGAGTGTGTCACCCCTGGGTTATAGGATACCTTGGCACTGCCCAAAGGGAAGCCAGACAAGGTTACTGGTCTGGGGGAGACAGAAATTCCCAATAGCACCTTCCAAAGCTGAACTTAAGAAGCCACTGGATTTCCTTTACCCTGTGTACCAGTTTTGAGAGAAAGGAGTGGATTTGTTGGGTCCAAAAATCTCCACACTGTCAGTAAGCACACTGGAATGTAATTAACAAAGGCATTTTATTATTCCACTGCATGCAGAGGAGGTCCACCATAGCATGCTGGCGACCCCATCCCCTTGCAGTACACACCTTTTATTGACAATTTTAGGTCACACACACCACACGCAAGGACATTTCTTTACATGATTGGTTACAACAGGGGTGGGATTGTACCTGTCTTTTACTATTGGAGGACTGTCCTCATCTTATTTGACCCCTTAGCAACTGGGATAGAATGCTCTGCTGTTTCCCTTCCGTCTATTTTCAGGCAACAAACCTCCTGTAACAGATCAGTGTGAGGAGGACAGGCAATTTCCCAGGTATCTCCGTATATACAGATTTCTCAAACTTTGATTATACCGGGCGCCGCTGTGCCCCCTGACCTTCTATCTCAGAGAAGGGAAAGTCATAAAAGTTAAGTCTACAAATTTCCCTCCCAAGGCACAGCTCAACCTTCTAACCCCGGTGAGGGGAAGTTGAGTCTCCCCGGCTCCCTTCACCTTATTTCAATTTTGCAACAGTTATATAGAAACAGGAGGTAACATACTGATTTACAATCCTAGGTTCCACAGATCTGCTCCCAGGACCTTATCAGTTTCCACGGTTACAAATAGTCACTAGTAGTTTAGTGAGTAGGGAGGGGAAATTGGGCAGAAGGTTTTTACCACACCCAGGTGTGCTGGGAGTCAACAGAGATTTCTAAGTGGGGGTCACTTAACATTACAAAGCAAATAGAGGAACCAGGCTCCACAGGGTAAACAAATGGCTAATTAAATCAAAAGGCTACTATCAATCACAGTTCTACCTCTGTAACATATTGTGAGGGAGGGCGGGCACCAGCTCAGGTCCTGGCCATTGCAGTTAGGTTTTCCACAGCATTCCTGCAGTCAAGTCTCCCATGACAGTTTGGCCTTCCAGGGTACTGGTGTCATGCTGGCAGTCCCCAGAACCTTATCAGAAGCTTAAACCAAGCTGGCACCAAACCTGAACATGTCCTTGGCTCTTAATGCTTGCACTGATAAGTCTGATATCTGTGATGATTTTTTTCTCAATCTAATCTTCCCAGGAAGTCTTCACCTATCTCACCCTCATAGCTCAACCCTGAAGGATTCCTCCTTTACCAGCCAATGACTCAGCTCTTGAAGGTCACTGGGACCTTCTAGACAAAAAAAAAAAAAAAAAAAAAATCTGCCTGACCTTCCCTTGCCTACCTTTAAAATTAGAATTTTAGTTAAATGTGGCTGTACATACTTATAATCCTACTATGCAGAAGACTTGGTCAGAAAGATCTTGAGTTCAAGGCCATCCTGGACAACTTAGTAAGACCCTATCTCAGAAAGAAAGAGAGAGAAGAAAGGAGAAAAAAACAAAGAAGAAAGCAGGAAGGCAGGCAGGAAGGAACAGAAGCGAGGGAGGAAGGAAGTTGGCTTGGACCCCCATTCAGCTAGAACATAATTATTCCGTGATATCCTATGGATTGGACACAGGAGTCACTAACCTATATCCAAATCTCCAGATGCTCTAGTCCCTTATATAAAATGCCCTAATATTTGTATATAAAATAAGCATATATACTTAGAAAAAAACACTAGATTATAGGGTCTAATACTATGTAAAAAAAATTTTTTTACACTACGTTATTTAGGAAATAATAACAAGAAAAATCTGTATGTGGACAACACAGAAGCTAGTTTTTCCCTGAATATTCTCAGTCTACAAAGTGGATTGAATATAATAATGGAGGACTCACTGACAGAAGAAAACTGTAATTCACACGCCATAATGGACTCAGATAGAGGGGAGTACACAAGTCCTGGCTTCTCCACAGGGAATATCAAATTCCCCAGGGTCTTTTGCAAATAGGGCCCAGCCTCTTTCCTGAAACATAGCCTCAAACCTTAGCACTGGACCCCACTAATCTGTTCTGTTTGTCATGCAAACAGAACCATGGTGAAAGTGCAGAATGACAGGTTAGGAAGAACGCAAAAGAAGTGTTTGCAGATCAGGGTCTCTTAACAAAGTTGGTAGAGGATGGCAAGGAAGGAAGTTCCCACATCTACAGTGTGGAGGCAGCTGACTGGGCAAATGGGCAGATCCAACTCTGATGTGCCTCTCTCTGCCCACAGCCCAGGACTCTGCTAGCCCCATCCGGACCACACACACGGGGCAGGTGCGGGGCAGCCTCATCCATGTGAAAGGCCCCGATGTGGGAGTCCACACCTTCCTGGGAATCCCCTTTGCCAAACCACCCATTGGACCACTGCGGTTTGCACCCCCTGAGGCCCCTGAACCCTGGAATGGTGTGAGGGAGGGGACCTCCTACCCTGCCATGTAAGCTCTCTGGGAACTGGGGGAACTCAGGCCCTGGGGAAAGGGTGGGTGCTCTGAGCTCTGGGCCAGGCTACAGTGGTTCTCTCATCTAAACCCCACAGCCAGTTTGCTTTTGTACTTGGGATATCCCCACAATGATGCACCAGAAATCAAGAGGCATGGAGGGACAGTGTCAGGCACCTGGCTCAGGGTTTGTCACCCAGGGACATTAGATCAAGAGGCCAAAAAGAGGAGCAGAGACACATTATCCCCAGACTTGGATCTTGCTCCATGTTCTCTACCACCAGGGGAGGTGTTTCTGGGAGAGGGTCAGATTGGCTCACTGAACTTGCAAGATGCCCAGATTCCAACAGCAGACACTGCAGATGCCATAGGAGGAAACTTGTAGTGCTGCTTCGAGAGCAAAGTGGGCTTGGGAGCTGTGATAGACATGAGGCCTGGAGAGTCTAGACTTGGCCTGAGGAACATCTGACTCCCCATCTACAGAAACTAAACCCCATTCATGACTGTACCATCTGTGTGGGAGCACTATTCATGTGCCACATCTGCATGGGTTAGGGGACAAGTTATGACTGACAACCCTGCAAGCAATGGTTCTCATAGAGACTCCTATGAGTGACAGTTTTAAACCCCTCCAGAAGGAGTAGGATCCAAGGCTCTCAGCAAGCTTAAGGCCTCCCAGGAAGTCTGGGCTCCATCTCAGCTTCCTCCAGAGCCCACAGCCTGTGTTTTGGTCAGCAGGGCCTTAACAGAAGAGTCATGTGTTAGCAGGGAATGAAAGAGAGCTAGGACTGAGAGTGGCAGGAAGCAAATCTGGATCAGGGTCTGGTTTGATCACTGGACAGCCCCTGGACTGACTGTTGCTATTGTCACTAGGTGTCTACAAAATACTGATAAAATGAATTTATTGGTAGTGGATGTCTTGAATCTGACCATGCCTCCCATTCCTACGTCTGAGGACTGCCTGTACCTCAACATCTACACACCTGCTCACGCCCATGAGGGCTCTAACCTACCTGTGAGTAACAAGACATAGTCAGTTGGGAATGGGAGGACATTTGTTGTGCAAGATTATTAAAAGGATCAAGATCTGCCTGGTCCATGATGCAATGTGGACCCTGATGAGAAGTTGCTCGTTGTCAGGTTCCTGAAAACCTTCTCACCCAGGTTGGGCAGCTGGCCCTGGACATGGAAACACACAGGCCTAGTTGCTCCAAAAGTTAGGAGCTGTCAGCCAGTCCTAGGATTCACTCAACTAACTTGTGTGCAGAAAATACATTTTTTTAGCTACCAAAGACTCCAACCATTAATTGTGTGTTGGGTCAATAAAAATGGAAGGCACTTAATTAATGTTCATGTGAGATTTTATGGAGTATCCTTCTTCTTTCCACCTCTTCTAGAAGGATTCTAGAAGTAATTTAGTGAGGCTTTGGAATATGGAGCTAATTCCAAATTGTGATATCCCAGGACTGCCATCTTCCTGATCCAACCTAGGTTCCTTATTTATGGCCCAGTTCATGCCACTTATTAAGATTCTTCTGACTAGGCTGATAGCTACACAAGTAAGAGCAATAGAGAGTTGGGCCAGAGATTTAGCTCAGTGGTTCCAGCACCTGCCTCGCAAGTGCAAGGTCCTGAGTTCAATCCCCAGTAGCCACATACAACAGCACTGGGCATGGTGACTCACGCCCACCAGCAATCAATACCACATACCACAGTGCTGGACATGGTGGCTCACACCTGTAATCCCAGCACTCGAGAGGCAGAGGCAGGAGGATTGCTGAGTTTGAGGGTTGCCTAAACTACATAGTGAGCCTAAGCCCAGCCTGAACTACAAAGTGAGACCCTGTCTCAAAAAAAAAAAAAAAAAAAAAGCAATAGAGAGTCTAGGGGTCATCCAGCAAGGTTTGGACTGGGTGAGACCCATGAGGCATCTATCTTTGTTCTCCAGGTGATGGTATGGATCCATGGTGGTTCACTAGTCATAGGCTCGGCTTCCCAATATGATGGATCCATTCTGTCAGCCATTGAGGACATAATAGTGGTCACTATCCAGTATCGTCTGGGTGTCCTAGGCTTCTTCAGGTAAGCATTGGGCCGAGATGGGAAACCAAGATTGAGCAGAGTGAGTACAGGCCTGTGATCCATGTCCTTGCTGCTTCTCAGCACTGGAGACCAGCACGCCACTGGCAATTGGGGCTACCTGGACCAAGTGGCTGCCCTACGCTGGGTACAACAGAATATCTTCCACTTTGGAGGCGACCCTGACCGTGTCACCATTTTTGGAGAGTCAGCAGGTGGCACAAGCGTGTCCTCACATGTCTTGTCCCCCATGTCCCAAGGACTCTTCCATGGTGCCATCATGGAGAGTGGGGTGGCTGTGGTGCCTGGCCTCATCTCCAGCTCATCTGAGGCTGTCTCCACAGTGAGTGTTCTGAGCCATCTCAGCCCAGACTTCATCCCTCTGCCCTCTTCTTCTAGTGCTCTAGTGCTCTATCTGTTCAGTGGGGGCAAAAAGAATAATTGAGGTGCCTCAGGCCCTGACTGCTTCCTTCCTGGGAATCACTGAAGGGCTCAAGTGTCAGAATCCACACAGCTCTGCCTCACCAAAACTGAGTATGTCCTGTGGATAACAAAATTGCTCCCTAGAACAACCATGGTGGACAGAACCAATTAACAGGAAGAGTAGCTCCTCTGGCTGAAACCGCAAAGAATGAAGGAATTCAAACAATTTCATACCTGCAGAGATTTACAGAGTACAATATGAGATTAATAGACACCTCATGGGGCCTTAGACAAACACCTCTCCGGAACGGATGTACCAATTCCTCCCTGGTCCCTTTACAGATGGTGGCCAACCTGTCTGCCTGCGAGGAAGTAGATTCAGAAGCCTTGGTGCAGTGCCTGCGGGGCAAAAGTGAAGAGGAAATGCTGGCTGTTACCAAGGTCAGGCTGAATGGTCTTGGGTGGGATACAAGAAGGTGATACTATGTGAGGCAGGAAGGTCTGAGTGCCTTTCTAACTCCCAGGGACATTTTGCTCATCTTCATGCCATGATGTTTGGTACTCCTAGATATTAAGTGGGACACCAGGCCAGGTAGAACCAGGCACTGGAGCTTTTCCAATGGACACTTGGAGATATGCTAGGAAGGGACATGAGGCACCCAGAGGACATAGAAGTTTTTTAGAACGTGACCTTGATTCCTGACCTTAATTTTTCCCTCAGGCCTTCAGGATCATTCCTGGTGTAGTAGATGGAAACTTCATACCCAGACACCCCCAGGAGCTGCTGGCCTCTGTTGATTTTCAACCTGTTCCCAGCATCATTGGTGTCAACAATGATGAGTGTGGCTGGCTCATCCCCAAGGTGAGGTGCATCCTCAACTCTCTGCCTCTGAGCAGCTCTAAGGAGATGTTAAATGTTTATAACTCCACCCAACATAAGACTGCTTCCTGCTACCCAGGGCATGGGCATTATTGACAGCCAAAAGAAAATGAGCAGAGAGACCATAAAGGCTATTCTGCAGCACATCACAGCACAGATGGTGAGGCTCCCGGTGTCCTACCACAATGGGCTGGGCAACCCTTGATATCCTGCTGTACAGCCACCCCATGAATAAAGGTTGACGTATGTGCGTGTTTCTGGACAAGGTCAACACAGAGCTTAATCTTTTCTGCATTCCCCACCCCATTCCAGACCTCATCTCCCAACCTCCAGTCTTCTGTTCCCCTACCCCTGATCTGTATGACCTGACTCTTCCTGATCTCCCTGGTCTAGATGTTGCCTGCTAAGTTTGGAGATCTAGTGATGGAAGAATATGTGGGAGACAACGAGGATCCCTTGATTCTCCAAACCCAGTTCCAAGAGATGATTGGAGATGCCATCTTTGTGATCCCTGCACTCCAAGTAGCACATTTTCAGCGTAAGTACATCTGTAACTGAGGCCTGGCTGCCCCAGGCAGTTCAGGGCTCAGGGTCCAAACTGAGATCTCTCATGTCCATATCCTGATCCTATCTTTATCAGGTTGCTGAGATAAAATACTTGATGTCTTTCTTTGAAGTATTTGACTGGCTGAACAAACTGACATCTACCAATTTTACAGTTGAGGAAACTGAGTAACATTCAGTTCTGTGACTAATAACCACACAACTAGGAATGCCAAGGCTATGGTTTAACTGATGTCCTTTCCACACCCCCTATTCCAGTGAGGGAACACTACCCCATTGTAAAACATCCAATCAGCATTAAACAAAGTGTCTTGTCACCAAGAAGAGACAGAAGATCCCCAGGTGAGAGGCTACTATGTCATAGCTTGTCCACATCCCCAGGTTCACATGGCACAGTCTACTTCTATGAGTTCCAGCATCGGCCTAACTTCCTCAAATACTCCAAGCCACCTCATGTGAAGGCTGACCATGGCGATGAGATGTTTTTTGTCTTTGGATCCTTGTTCTGGAATAACAAAAGTGAGTCTTCCCTGGTGTTCAAGAGCTGGGATGGAGCCACAGCTATATCCCTGAAGGGTAATTGCCCTTACTTTTCAGAAGCTCAGAGAAAGGACAGGATTATGTGTCCACCATAGCATAACTCAGCACCTGTTCCAGTATTAAAATCTAATTTCCTGCCACTCTGGCCTCTGTCATCTGCACCTGTCTGCAGTAAAACCATGGTATCCAGCATATTTGCAGGGAAGGGGGTTTGTGAAGGAAAAAGAGACCTTTGGGCATCCTAGTCAGTGGAATGGAAGTTGATGAGAACCTGGTCGCTTATCCTTTTCCTCTCTGCAGTTGACTTCACTGAAGAGGAGGAGCTGCTGAGCAGGAGGATGATGAAGTACTGGGCCAACTTTGCTCGAAATGGGTGAGAGGATGCCCCCCTGCCTCAACCTTCCCGGGCTGTGTGAACCCATCAGGCTCTCTCCTTGTCTGTGGTAACATCACTTTCATATTTGTGGCCTTAGTTATGGGATAAGAGCCCCCCTACTCCAGGACCTACATAGACCTAGACAGAGAGGGGCCTTAGAGGTGCCTGTGACCTGGAGGGTAGGCTGTAGCACTGCTGTTTAGTCACAGCCTGTCTCTGAGAGGGAAGGAGAAAACAGGGCCATTATCCTTTTCCAAATAAAGGGAATCCTAAAGGGAAATCCTTCCATTCCTACATCCAGAAACCCCCTCCTTATCACCTAGGCACCCTGGTCAACATGGCTACCTGGCCTGACCCAAATCAGGCCTCTGAGACCTGGGGTTTGCAGGTCTCAGTCTGATCTCTCCCCACTCCCACTGGGAGGGTGTGTCCTCAGGAATCCCAACGGCGAGGGACTCCCCCACTGGCCCGCACTGGACCACGAGGAGCTGTACCTGCAGCTGGACATCCAGCCTGCTGTGGGCCGTGCCCCGAGGGCCTCCAGGCTGAAGTTCTGGACAGAGACCCTGTCCCAAAAAGTCCAGGAGCTAAAGGAAGCTGAGGAGAAGCACACAGAGCTGTAGCTGCCTGCGTGGGGAGAGAAGGGGGCTTGAGTGTAGGTGGGGTCTGCCTGAGCTATCACATGCTCACTGAAGAGCCCAGGTTGGCTCCACATTCACACAGCCATTCATTCACTCTTTGTCCATCTGCTCAACCAGCACATATGAAGAATCCATTGCATAACACTTATTTCCAAACCTGCAGTGTCTCTGCTTCTCAGGCACACTCAGTACATTCCAAGAAAGCTGTGGCTGGGTTGGTCCCAAGGGGTGCCCACCTTCCTCCACATCCCACTGAGCCTGGGGCTTTACTTCCTTCCTCAGCCCTCCTTTTCTCCACCCTGTCTTTCCTCCCCTCCCAAGCCCATATCCTCCCCACTTAAGAAAGATGCTCTGAGGATGCTACCCTAACCCAGATGTCAGGACCCCCAAACCTTCTCAGCAAGTTCCTATATTCTCAGTTCTATAAATTGCTAATAGGAGGGCTGAGGATATAGCTCAGTGGCACCACCTCTTGCCCTGCAAGTGCAAAGTCATGAGTTCAACCCCAGTACTGAG
>PVIC010059384.1:0-10134 GCA_004025085.1 Thryonomys swinderianus | reverse complement strand
TTTTTTTTTTTTTTTTGCTTTTTGGAGACAGGGTCTCGCTTTGTAGTTCAGGCTGGCCCTGAGCTCACTATGGTGCCCAGGCAAACCGCCGCGAACTCAGCAATCCTCCCGTCTCTGCCTCCCGAGTGCTGGGATTACAGGCGTGAGCCACCACGCCCAGCATTATATGTGGTAACCGGGGATCGAACTCAGGTCCTTAACGCTTGCGAGGCAGGCGCCAGAACCACTGAGCTAACCCTCCGGCCCTACCTTTGTCTTTTTTATTTTTTATTGGTACATTTTATGTACCAATAAATATGTGTACATATATTATATGTACACATCCCAAATACACTCCACATTGAGAATTTGTACCAGTATATAACACAACTTAATTCTCATTTTTCCCCTTCCCTACCCACCCTACTACCCCCTCCCTGCCCCTATATACACAAGTTTTGTAATTGACTTTATTAATACATTTTATACATACATTATGATCACATTCAACATTGAGAATCTGTACTTGTACATGACATATCTCGATTCTCATTCATTCCCCTTTCCCTTGCCCTCCCTAAAACTCCCACCCCCTATATATATAAGCTTTGTTTGCTTTTTTCTTTATTACCAAGTTTTTTCATTCCATTCTTTACCAAACTATTTTCCCTTTTTTACTATTACAATTTTTCTTTCCCTTCTGTACTTTACCCTACCTGCCCTTTCCTTTTTCCTTTTGTACATTTTCTTCCTATTTCACATTACTGATACATTTCAGCATTCATTTACACCTTTAGTTTCTCATACTAAAGAAAAGATGGCATTTACACATTTGTGTCCTATTTATTTTATTTATGAGAATGTCCTCAAGGTACATCCAGTTCCTCATCTGTGACATGTTCTCTCATACTTGAAGGGTTTCCTTCAACTGCACTTGTTTTGTGTGCCTAAAAGACTATTCCCTCCTTCCCTTTCTCTAATCTATCTTCTGTTTATCCTTCAGGGCTCAATTTCCTCTTAGGAAGTCACTTCTAAGCCACCCCACCTAGTTCAGGTTGTAGGTCTCTTTATGCTCTTCTAGTTGTACCTTGTACTTGTCTGTCCTATCAAAGCTTCTTAGTTGCTTTGTAATTGATTCTTTGCCTTTCCCTCACTGAACTGAAAACGTCATGGGCCCAGAGTCCTTCTCTGCCTCTTGTTTTTTTTTCCTTGAAGCAAGTTCTCACCATGCAGTTTAGGCTGGGCTCGAACTCGCTCTATACCCTGGACTAGCCCCCAACTCATGAACCTCCTACCTCACTTCTCCCAGCTTTTATAAATAACAATTATGTTGTCATTTTGAAAGATATAAAACCATGTAGCAACAACATGGATCTATATTCCATGTATAGGAAGATGTTTGATAGGCACTGTTTTGTAATTGTCTCTAAAACAACAATAGTATGGGTGTTCTTTAAGTTTTTTTACATCTCTGTATTTTCCAGCTCATCTGTAAGGCTCATGGGTTACTTCTGAAGGAGAAAAAAAATTAAGGAACTCTGTAATCTTCTGGGTGGGCAATTAGAGCCCTCCAATTAAATTCCTATTATTAAGTATTTATGTCCTGCTTTTCAGTATTACCAGCAGCACAGAAAAAGGCTTAAATGGTTGATATTATTTAGAAATGAACCTCCAAAACTGTAGGAATCAGAAAAGCTGAGGAAAAAGAACCAGAGTACTTAAAGATTCATAAAATGTGGTAAATCAAGGCCAGAGATTTAGGTCAGTGGTTCCAGCACCTGCCTAGCAAGCGCAAGGTCCCTGGTTCATCCCCAGTAATCACATACAACAATACCGGGCATAGTAACTCATACCCACCAGCAATAGGTACCACATACCACAGTGCTGGGTGTGGTGGCTCACACCTGTCATCCCAGCACTTGGGAGGCAGAGGCAGGGCTGAGTTCGAGGCTTGCCTGGGCTACATAATGAGCTCAGGGCCAGCCTGAACTACAAAGTGAGACCCTGTCTCAAAAAAAAAAAAAAAAACTGTGGTAAATCACCCCTTTGTAATATACCAAAATTACTGTTACTCAGGTAGGAGAAAAGAGAGACTTAAGTTTTTTTGTTTTTTGTTTTTTGTTTTTTCAAATTGTCATGTTGGTCAAAGTGCCTTAAGCCTAAAGCATTGCTACCAGGAAAAAAATATGACCTAGAAGCAAAGGAAAAATGCTTACTTACCAGTACCAAGTGCCATAGAAATGGAATCAAAAGAGGATTAATCTTGTTTTATCTTTCTCATGACAGGACCTAGTATCAAAGATGCTTCATGTAGACCCTCATCAGAGACTAACTGCTGCTCTTGTGCTCAGACATCCTTGGATTGTCCACTGGGACCAACTGCCGCAATACCAACTAAATAGGCAGGATGCACCCCATCTAGTAAAGGTGAGCAGTCCCAGTCAGTCACTGTTTTCCACATGTCACCCTTTGTGTGGCCCAACATCTTTCCCTTTCAGCCAGCATGGAGTTCTCTTGCATAGGTGACTTAAAAAAGAAAAAGCCAAGATGTACCCACTGAGCTGGGTATGGTGGACCTGTAGTCTTAGCACTCTGGGATCCTGAGGCAGAAGGATCACCTCGAGTTTAAGACTAGCCTGGGCTTCATGGGGAGTTCAAGGCCAGCCTGAACTACGTAATGAAACCCTGTCTCAGCCACCCTCCAAAATACACACACACACACACACACACACACACACACCACACTTATATATCACTAATGAATTTAAGGATGACTTTTGAATTTTGTCAGCCTACATAAGTAGGTTTACTCAATCATGACAGATAAGCTTATGGATTTTCTAAACTGAATGCGTGCCTTACAGCCTCTTGTATTAAAGGATTCCAAAGACAAAAATTGAATAGCCCTGAGAAAAGCAAGGACTGTGGGTTTTTAGGTCTATCCCTGTCTTCTCACGTTGGTTAAATCAATACAATTTGACCAGTACAATTATTTTCATTATAAAACTAATAAAATCTAAGTACATTTGCATGTGAAAAAAATTATGCCAATAAAACACTTTGCTTCATTTGTGTACATGCTATTTTTGTTGTTATGTTTCCTTTTTTCAGGGTGCCATGGCAGCTACATATTCTGCTCTAAACCGTAATCAGTCACCAGTTTTGGAACCAGTAGGCCGTTCTACTCTTGCTCAGCGGAGAGGTATTAAAAAAATCACCTCAACAGCCCTGTGAAGTGACCTCAGTGAGATATTTGGTACCATGGTGTAAGTGGATAGCACAAGTTCTGGCGACAGGTAGCACATATCAGAGAGACCTGCAAGCACACACTGTCCCAGCTGGTACCCATAATGCTGCTGCTCCTGCTGCTGCTCCTGCTTTTATCTCTTCTCGCTTTAAATGATTGTTAGCAAGTTAGATTTTCCTGGAGCTTTGGATGAAATATGATGAAGATATATTCACTGAATCAACAAGAAAAATAATGAACATATGAATACCACCTAAAATACACTGAATAAAGTACTCTACACCATATAGCATTATTTTTATAGAAAATATTTCATGTCCCTTATTCTTTGTTAGTTATAGGGATGGACAGTTTATGTTAAGCACTTAGCTTAAACAATCCATTTATATTAGCACTGTATCCCTTGTGCCATCCAACATTTTGTATGTTTTTGTAAACAGTTCATATACAGTACATTTCTGTACTGCTTTCTTTAATGTATACATGCCTTGTTTAACTTGGAATCTGTTATTAATTGGCTATTAAATTTGGTAAATGATTCGCCTGGATTAACAGTATTGTTAGACAGCCCTAAAAATGGCCAGATTGTGGAGCAGTTGTTGAATGTAACACTTTCAAAATGTACATATCTTTCCCCATGTCTGTTTCACTGGTTTGTTATTTTGTCTGTTTCTTAAAGTCAGGTGCTCTGTCAGACTAACCTAGAGAGCTCTTTTGATAGAGAAAGTTATGTGTGTGTGGCATGAAATCAAGAATACACCTATGAAGTTAGTCCATGTACTGTGCAACACCCTAGGGTCCCTTTTTTCTTAATTAAGGAAGTAGCCCTTCACTTTTAATCTTACATAGCATCCATACTTAGTATTTGGTGTATCATTTGGGATTTTGCCAATATACATCAAAGGCCTTTAAAGTTATGGTAAAGAGGTTAATGAAGGAAAATTTAGCAACCAGTAATTTAAGTCCAATTGGATATTTCCTGTTTAGATAGTCTATATTAAACACCAATTTGAATTTAAGAAAGACCACAGGCCTCTTTATGAAATTGGATTTAAACTTTCTTATTCTAGGAAAGTGAAACATTCTTGATCCAACAAGTATCTGTTCTAACCCAAAATCATAGTAAAATAGGCTAAGTGAAGGTTCACCATTGTTTTCTAAATCCTTCCTGATGATTATAGCCTTTTACTTCAGAAATGATTCATTTTCATAGTTACCCTTGGGTCTGCTTATATTATAGTATTCATTACACCTAACTTGCTAGTTTCCACAATTTTATCTGGTGAAAGCAATTTTTGTACCCATGATTACCTGTCTTTGCCAGACAACCTAACATGTATCAATATGTATAGTAAAAAACATAGGAGCAAAGAAAAATTGATTTAACTTACCTCATCAGGAATGTGCCCAAATAGATCTTTCTAAGTCATGTTCTAAGCCATTTATATAAAAAATACTGTTCTACTAGAACCATTAACTCTTCTCCTAAAAACACCAAGCCAGGAAGAGTGTGGTTTATCTGAATGTTTTGAAAGCCACTTGTCATTCCTTAATTTCTCTTCTATCCAATGAAAGAGAGGAAATCTATAACATTCCTTTTGCCCAACAGACATAAAATGATTATTGTGTAGAAATCGAATATGTTTATATTCTAAATGGAAAAATATATAAGATGAGGAATATCAGAAAATCCAGTTAAAGTTTTGGAAGTTTTTGAGTATATAGATAACACATAAGAAGCTACTTTCTATTGCCTGGAAAGGAATTTTTTTTTTTCTCTCCATTCAGTGTTTCAAACTGTGGTCATCCCAAATTCTTGTAATTTTTCCAATTTTGATGTAACTCTGAAAAAATATATTTTCAGCTTTTCAATACTGATACTCCTGTTAATCACTTAAATGTATTGTTCATCATAGTCCTTTAGAATTAGAAGTAAGCATATAAATCCTTGTAAATCACCTGGTTGGGTTTTCTCATACTGCATGTAAAGAACCTGAGACTCAAATCAAAGACTTAATTTCTCTTTCCTCAACACCGTGCTGCCTTTCCTTCATATTAGTACCTGACCAGTAGCTAAGTTTAAATCTATATATTTCTTTGGGTAGTTCTCTACTGGTATATGACGTCCAGTTTATTTCTTTCAAGGATAATTGCCTTCTTTGTCTGGTCAAGCTGCCAGTTTTGTTGTAGAAAAGCAAGGTATACATTCACAAAACAGAAGGCTTTTTACCTAAAAAGCAGTTAATGAGTATATGTTCTCTCATCAGTGATTCTGGTATTCCCACTGCTTTTGGGCAACGATGTGCTGTAAATGTACTAATTTCCATGAATTTCCCAAAGTCCAGTTTCTCCAGGCCTCTATCATTGGAGGATTGAGGCCCCTAAAATATTCTGCCCTTTACCAGTTGCCAGTTTCTGGGGCTTCTCTCAGGAACTGTCACTCTTAACCATAATGCTATTTCACTCACTGTGAAAGAAGGAGCTAAACTATCCGGGCTCTTACAGACTTGTTCTTAGTTTATAATACAAAATAATATCAAAAATTATAGATTGCATTTGACATTGCCAAACACATACTGGAAAGTATGACCTAACTACTGTGTGTTTTGTATCTTCCCCTTTGAATGAAAATAAATTAAGGTAAGTTTTTTGTTCTTTATTTTTCCTTTTTATGAATCATTTCATCCTTCTGGTTAATAGATATATCTTCTAAATACATCAGACATTTCATTTTAACAGATTTGATATGAATATATTTATTCACATGCGATCCCAAAAGTATAATTTTGGCAAGGCCCAAAGCAGAGATGCTATGAAGCTAGCATGTGGGAAGTTACTTGTGAGTGTCTGAAGAAGTGGGTGTTCTGTGTATGCCATAGACTTCTCACATTTCCCACAAAGTGCACTCCAAAGAGGGGTTGGGGCAACCATTTCTCATCTATTTTTAAGAATCGGCTCCTACTGTGGTCAGGGGACATCAAAAGAAGTGGTACTGTCCACTTAGGGGAGCCCTCTATCATTATCCCAGAAAAGATTTGAGCAGAATGTGGGTGAGTGTAGAGGCTTCAAGAGAATAGGAAAGAGCCTGGGCTTGGCCCAGCCTGGGATAAGAGTTCGCAGAAAAGCATTCAAGATTTGGGGGCCTCGGAATTGTGTTTAATCACTATGAAGGTCAACAGTTCACATTTCAACTTGGCTTTGGTAATTTCTACTCCCTGGGCTTTATAAATGACCTACTTTTTTTAAATTCTCATGATATTTTTATAGAGTAAATTCTATCTTATGGGGTTGAGCATTTGAGACTGAGAAATGTAAAGGATAAGGAAAGTCCTATTTTCTGTCATTTGCTAATGGGTGGATTCCATGCCTGATCTTGGTGCTTAAACCAGGCAGTTCCAGTGTCATCCTAGAGATCTGTCCCTCTTAAAAGCCCAACTCCCTGTGACTAACTTTAAACTAAATGTATACTTTGAGCCTTACATAATTCACAGATATATTGACTTAACTCAGTATTTTTTTTCAACTGATAAAAATAGTCCTCTTTTCAACCCCAGGTTGCTTACATTTTGTAGGTCTCCCCAAGTGACTGTTAGTGGAGACCAATTAATGAAGGAATGAATTCACTTTGTTTCTTAAGACTGTCATATTCTCCAGAGCCACTCTAAACCACTTTTTCCACTGAAGAATCTACAGAATGATAATTCTCAAATACGGATGGCCAAGAAGAATTTTTATCTACAGTGTGCTTTATGTATTTTTGACACTGCTGTATTCTGTGTGTTCAGGTAACTTGTAACTGGTTCCAGTGTGAATGAGTGTTCTCCAAGAATTCTAGTGACTAAGTCGAGTTAATTTTTTTAAGCCTGGTAGTACTATTGGTGTCAGATTTACCACTTTGATTCCAGTCTTTTAACTGTTCATAACAGGGCATACCAAGGGTTGGGATGAGAGCCTACTTCCTACCTCTTAAGGCACTTTCCTCATTATTTTGCCATGTAACCTTGAACTGCATGATAAGCTGTTTAAATGTCCATGACTTCTCCCAGAGCAACTAGCAAAGTATATGACATTTTGAATAGAGATTAATGGAAAGGAAAATTTAGATTTAAGTTCAGAGGTGCAAACCTCATTAAAATGTCTTTAGAGCACATACCATTTGAGTACAGTAAGTGTAAATGTATATGAGAAGAGAGTCACTATAACAGTCCTAAGTAGATTAGTTCAATATCTAATGGAAGTGAGCATCCTATTCCTATTATCACTATAGTACTGAATGAACTGTATACTGAGTCTTTCAAACAAGTATTTAGAACTGTTAAATACAAAGCAAGGGCATATGGATAAAGATTTTGGTTTGTGTTTCTGTAAGTGTAGATTACCATCTAAAGCTCTTTTTATTAATTTTTAAGAAGCTTCAAAGTATTACCATTCATTAGCATCCTTAGTGATTGTGGGTGATGAGTTTGTAACACTTAAAATATATACATGTATTAGTTTATCTTAACTCTTGCCCTAAACAAAAGGGAGGATATATACCTAAGGGATGTAATTATTTTCCATTTTTGGCCATGGGTAAGAATGGGGTGGGTGTCTACTTAAGCAGTTTTTAAAAAAGAAAAAAATCACAAATATTTTTCTACTATTATATATGATCTTACTTTATACTAGTTTCTCTCTAGTAAAGGCATGCCAGAAGCCCAAGGTACCATGTCACCAGTTCTTACATATTGTACCTTTTATTGGTGGTTAAATCACATCAGATGCTTGGCACTGCTGCCATAATTACGAAATGCTTGTAAAGTACGAATATCACTGAATAAATTGTTTTACTTAAGAGTCTAATCTGGGAAGTTTGCAAATCATACTATTAATGTGTAATCTAAGCTTTTTCAGATGTATCCAAGAATAATCCTGGAACAATATTGCTTGTATTCCTGTCATAGAACAGGTTTTGTAATCTTTAAAAGAAATGAAAATTTATATAATAAAGTTTCAAATAAATGCATATATGTCCCTTTTATGAGATTATTTTGATTATATTACTATTAAACTCTTAAAATAGCAAATTATTCTATCCAAAGTATATTTGTGAAATTGTATTGCTAGAACTTAAAACGGGAATATTTCTGATTAAATAACTTGTGCTGTGCCTCATCTTGTTTACCCCAAGATTTGTCAGATTCATGCAAGTTATACAACCCAATACCAAACTTGATTAGTGATTCAAAGGATACAAGATAATCATCAGGTCCAAGTGAAACATTATTTTTTTGAAGTTCAAAACTACTGGACTTAGTTTTTGAGATGCTCCTTTCCTCCCTCGTTATAGTGTATTTTGGATTCAGAATTAAAAGGCAAGTTTCCTTCTTAGTCTTGTATGTGGAGACCTTGTTCAAACAAGTTGTTTTTGTAACATCAATTAATTATTCACACACCCATTCATTATTTATACCCATAATGAAACCCAGCCATACCTCGTAAATCCAAAACTTTCAGGGTTTACAGAAAAATCATCTATAAAGACCAGTGTAGGTCTTGATAAAAAGATTTTAGGAGGACTTCCCATTTTCTTTTCACTAGTTAACTTCATCGGTACATTTGAAAGGAAATTTGAAGCTATTGACTCCTGATAGGGAGTATTTTTATAGGCCAGAAATTAGCCTTTCTTTCCTAGTTGACTTTTTTTTAGTACTTTTTAAGTATCACAGACTAAGTGGCTTAAACAATAGAAATATATTTCTCTCAAAGTTTTGGAAGCTGAAAGTCCATGATCAAGGCGCCTGCAAGGTTGGGCTTTTCTGAGATAGCTCTCAGCCCTCTGTTGGCTGCCTCTTCACAGGTTCATCCTGTCGGCATACAAGCCCTGGTGTTCCTCTTTTTTCTTTCTTCCCTTTTATCTTTCAGGGCTGAGGATTGAGCTTAGAACCTTCTGCTACACCACAGTCCATTTCTCCTTTTTAAAGACACCAATCTTACTGCTTTAGGGCCCTAATCTAATGCCTCCATTTCAGTTGCCTTTTCACAGACCTTATCTCCAAATACTGTAACATTTAATCTTGAGGAACTGAGAATTGGGATTTAAACATACAAAGACACAATTCACCCTATAAAAACTGGTTTAAAGAGGGCTGGCTATGCACTTCGATTAATTTGAGCATTCAGGTACAATGGGAAGTGTCAGCATGTATTCAGCATTATACTGAGACAATTTAAGAATGGTTAACTATTTTGTCACTTTGTGAGAGATTACTACAATGAAAATTTATTCTAATTCTGGTTGTCAGGGCTCCAGTACAGGTCTCACTGAACTGAATGCTCTAGCAGGGCATTTATTTCTGGAGGTCCTAGGGAAGACATATTTCTTTGTCTTTTCCTGTTCCTAAAAACTGCCTGCATTCTTTGGGTGTGGCCCTCTTCCTTCATCTTCAAAATAACACTAAGGTTGGGGATATGAGAGCAGTAGAGTACTTGCTATTGAAAACACTGTTTGATCCCCAGCCTGGGAAAAAATAAAAACAGCACTGATGGTGATTTAGTTCTTTTCACATGCATCTCTCTGACCTCTCTCTTCTGCCCCCCACCTTTTTTTTTGAGACAGGGCCTCGTTCAGGCTGGCCCTGAGCTCACGATGTAGCCCCGACAAGCCTCCAACTCAGCAATTCTCCTGCCTCTGCCTCCCGAGTGCTGGGATTACAAGCATGAGCCACCATCCCGAGCACTGTAATATGTAGCACTGATTGCGGGTGGGTGTGAGTCACCACACTCGGTATTGTTGTATGTGGTTACCAGGATCAAACTCAGTACCTTGTGGTTGCTAGGCAGGCACCAGAACCACTGAGCTAAATCTCCGGCCCTTGTCCCTTCCATTTTTGATTTTTTTTTTTTTTTTTTTTTTTTTTTTTTTTTTT
>PVIC010059383.1:0-10136 GCA_004025085.1 Thryonomys swinderianus | reverse complement strand
TAAAGATTTTTTCCCATGTTGTTGGTTGTCTTTTAGCAGTGCCAGTGACTTCTTTTGCTGTGCAGAAGCTTTTCAGTAGGATGAGATCCCATTTGTTGATTCTTTCTGCTAGTTCTTGTGCTATAGAGGTTTTATTCATAAAGTCTCTGCCTAAGCCAATGTCTCCAAGAGTTTTACCTAACCTGTTTTCCAGCAGGCTATTGTTTCTGTTTTAGTGTTTAAGTCTCGTATCCATTGTAAGTTTAGTTTTGTGTATGGTGAAAGAGATAGGTCTAGCTTTAGTTTTTGGCAGGTTAAAGCCCAGTTTTTCCAGCATCATTTGTTAAAGAGGCTGTCTTTCCTCCATTGGGGATGTTTGCCTCCTTTGTCAAAGATAAGGTGGCTTAGAGTATCCGGGGTTGTTTCTGGGTCTTCTAATCTATTCCACTGGTCCTCAGATCTGTTACTTTGCCAGTACCATGCAGTTTTTATCACAGCGGCTTTATAGTAGAGTTTTAAATTGGGGATTGTAATACCCTCTGCCATGTCGTGGTTGCTTAGAATTGCTTTTGCTATTCTAGGTTTCTTGTGTTTCCAGATGAATTTTTGTATTATTTTCTCTAGTGCTGTGAAGTATAGCATTGGAATTTCAATTGGAATTGCATTGAATCTGTAAAATAATTGTGGGAGTATAGCCATTTTGACGATGTTGGTTCTCCCAACCCAGGAACAAGGGATATCTTTTCTCTTTCTGATTTCCTTTTCTATCTCGTTTTTCAGAGTCCTATAGTTTTCAGAGTAGAGGTCTTTCACTTCCTTTGTTAGGTTGATTCCGAGATATTTCATTTTTCTGGGTGCTATTGTGAAAGGGATTGACTCCCCAATTTCTCTTTCAGTGAGCCTGTTTGTGTAGACAAAGGCTGTTGATTTTTGAGCATTGACCTTGTATCCAGCAACACTACTAAATTTGGTAATTAAGTCTAGCAATCTTTTGGTTGAGTTTTTAGGATCCTCCAGTTAGAGTATCATATCATCAGCAAATAATGACAGTTTAACTTCTTCCTTTCCTATCTTTATTCCTTTTATATCTTTGTCCTGCCTGATTGCTATGGCTAATGTTTCCAGCACTATATTGAACAAGAGTGGTGACAAAGGGCATCCTTGTCTCGTTCCTGTTCTTAGTATAAAAGGTTTCAGTTTTTTGCTCATGAAGTATGATGCTGGCAGTTGGTTTCTCATAAATAGCTTGTATTAAATTGAGATAAAGTCCATCGATTCCAATTCTCTGTAGGGTTTTGATCATAAATGGGTGTTGGATTTGGTCAAATGCTTTTTCTGCATCTATTCAGATAACATATGGTTTTTGTCCTTGAGTCTGTTAATATAGTGTATTACATTTATTGATTTACATATGTTGAACCAGCCTTGCATCCCTGGAATAAATCCGACTTGATCAGGATTTTCTTGATAACTCTCTGTATTGTTTGCCAGTATCTTATTGAGGATTTTTGCATCAGTGTTCATTAGAGAGATTGGCCTGTAGTTTTCTTTTTTGGTGGGATCTTTCCCTGTCTTTGGAATCAAGGTGATGGGTGCTTCAAGGAAAGATTTGGGGAGTACTGCTTCCCTTTCAATTTCATTAAAGAGATTGAGAAGTACTGGTATTAACTCTTCTTTAAAAGTTTTGTAAAATTCATCAGTGAAGCCGTCAGGACCAGGGCTTTTCTTTGTTGGTAGGTTTTTTATTATGTTTTCAATTTCCCAGATTGATATCGGGTTGTTTAACATTTTTATATCCTCTTCATTCAACTTTAGAAGTTCATATGTGTCTAGAAATCTATCCATTTCTTCTAGATTTTCCATCTTTTTGGAGTATAGATTTTCAAAGTATGTGTTTATTATCCTTTGGACTTCTGGATCTGTGCTGATTTCCCCATTTTCATTCCTTATAGTATGGATTTGAGCCTTTTCCTTCCTTTTTTTGATAAGGTTGGCTATGGGTCTGTCGATCTTATTTATCCTTTCAAAGAACCAACTCTTTGATTCATTGATTCTTTGTATTGTTCTCTTTATCTCCATTGCATTAATTTCTGCTCTGATCCTTATAATTTCTGGTCTAGTATGTGCTTTGGTTTGTTTTGCTCCTCTTTTTCTAATTGTCTGAGGTTCATCATTAGATTGTTTATTACAGTTTGCTCTATTTTCCGAGTGTAGGCATTCACTGCTATGAATTTCCCTCCTAGAACTGCTTTCATTGGATTTCTGAGACAGTGGGTCTTGTGTAGTTTAGGCTGGCCTTGAGTTCACTATGTAGCCTAGGCTGGCCTCAAACACATTGATCTTTCAGCCTCAGCCTTCCAAATTCTGCAATTATAGGTGTGTACCACCAGTCCTTGCCATTTTCTGAAGCAATTCTGAAAGTCTCCTTTCATGTCTTTGGTTTTACTATCATGGGTGCCTCATGTTCTTCAATCAATTCAAGATGTTTTCCTTTAATGGTCATTTTTGACTTTGGAAAAGAACCAGAAATTACATGGTGCTAGGTCCAGTGAATGGGGACACAGTGTAATGTAGTTTTTCCATTCTATGGCACCAGACAGCATCATTCACCATGTTCTTTTTTTAATCACACCTTGTAAAGACTTGAGAGAGCTTTAGAAAGTGGCAAGAATGATAAGTTTGAAGCAAAGGGGAATACATTGAAGGGAATTAATGGCAATGTGTCTTTTACTATAATGAATTTTTTAAAAATTTAAATGTAACAGTATTTTTCTAGTTCATGTCATAGATAAGCTTGCTGAAGAAGCATCTGGAAAAAAAAAAAAAGGAATATTTACCCTTAAACTAGGAGACAAAATGCAGAAGCCACTTGGAGACATTTGCAACATCAGCCTGTACTGATTCAGTGCTCGACCTTTACCTGGTTCTGTTACTTGTAAAGAATCAGTGGCGTCCACAGACCAGAATGCTGGAGGCACTGTGGTTTTCACAGCCTGTACAAATCACGCTGTCAGGCTTTTTGACAAAACCAAGTATAATTCTAATGTTAACATGGTAGCAGGTCACCTAAACTAAGCATTGGTGAGAATGCTGAGGTAGAGAAATCCCCAGTTCTCGTAGAAGAACCAGCATCAATTGTACACTGGACCCTTAGGCAAGTGAGATAATTTTTTTTCTGAGGCAGGGTCTCACTTTGTAGTTCAGGCTGACCCTGAGCTCACTATGTAGCTCAGGCAAGCCTGGAACTCAGCAGGCCTCCTGCCTCTGCCTGCCAAGTGATGGGATTATAGGCTTGAGCCACTATGCCCTGCATTTGTGGTATGCAGTACTAATTGCCAGTGCGCATGAGTCACTATGCCCAAGTATTGTTGTATGTGGTTACCAGTGATCAAACCAGGGACCTTGTGCTTACTAGGCAGGTGCTGGAACCACTAGCTAAATCTCTGGCCACCAAGTGAGATAATTTTTTTAGTCTTCAGTTACTTCACCAGAAAAATCATCATGTTGGAAACACTGGTCATTTGAGAGATGCAAATGAAAACAACACAGATTTCATCCTGCGATTACGAAATCAACCAACAATAAATGCTGGCGAGGCTGTGGGGAGAAAGGAACCCTTCTCCACTGTTGGTGGGATTGCAGACTTGTGCAACCATTGTGGAGATCTGGGTGGAGATTTCTCAGAAAACTAGGACTAGGGGTCCCATTTGACCCCGCTATCCTCCTGCTAGGAATATACCCAAAAGAATTTTAAAAATCACATTGGAAAGACAGATGTACACCCTTGTTCATAGCTCAGTTCATGATAGCTCAATCTTGGAAACAACACAAATGCCCATCAACTGGAGACTGGATAAAGATATGGTTTTTTTAATAAAATGGAGTATTATTCTGCCATAAAGAATGACAAGATTGATTCATTTATGTGGCAAATGGGTACACCTGGAGGACACACTAATAAGTGAAATAAATAGATCACAGATATGCAAATACCGGATCTTCTCTTTGATATGAGCACCTGTAGATGCAAATGAGCTCTAGAAAGTATGACAGTTTGTAGAGTGGGAAATCTCCAAAGAAAATCTGGGGTGGGAATGTAATGAGGGGAAGGAATAAATATGATTCTGAAAGAAAATAAAAGAGCATGTATATAGGGGGTGGGGAGGTATGGGTGGGTAGGGATATGGGTAAAAATGAGAATGGACCTGTGTCACATATTGGTACAAATTCCCCAGTTATGTGTGATTGTGAGATGTATATAAATTGTACCAATAAAGGATTCAATTTAAAAATAAATAATCATCATGTTGGAGCAAGTAAGCCCTACAGGCCTTTTTATCTCTTTACCTTGAACCTATGCTGGAGATGGTCACTAATAATAGTGGACCCTTGGACCATACAAAACCTAGTATATACTAAATCTCTGAAAGGTCTGATGACATTGTCTCACTGAAAGCTGAACAGTAGACTTTAGCATGTTGAATGTATATTGGATAGGAAAAGATCCTCTGCAAGATAGTAATATGTATTATTTCTTGTATTGTTGATACAACCTTCACCAGTTTAATTCCAAAACTTCATACTTACTCATTTGCCTTGACAGTTAATCACACAGTAGCTAAACACTTGTCTAAAGCAATCCTAATGATTCCCATCTGTGACTCAGTACTTCTCTTACCCAATAGTTAAACAGAAGCAAACACTGTTGCCTTACAAAGATTTTGAAAATATCAAAATGAAACTGTTGCTTACAGGCAATATAACAAGAAAATAATGTGCCTTTACCAGCTGATACCAGATAATCTAAATCCTACATGTAAATAGAACTTTATCTGTTTTATAGTAAATAATATATGGGTTTAATAGTTCAGAACTGTCTGAGCTATAATAATATTTAAGTGCTTTGTGAGTTAAAAGGTGATGTGAAGGTGAGTAGTTTGTTGTTTTTTTGAGACAGGATCTCGCTTTGTAGTTCAGGCTGGCCCTCAGCTCACTATGTAGCCCAGGCAAGCCTGGAACTCAGCAATCCTCCTGCCTCTGCCCCCAGAGTGCTGGGATTACAGGTGTGAGCCACCATGCCTGGCACTATGGTAGGTGGTACTGATGGCTGGTGGGCATGAGTCACCACGCCCAGCATTGTATGTGGTTACCGGGATCGAACTCAGGGCCTTGAGCTTGCGAGGCAGGCACTGCAACCACTGAGCTAAATCTCTGGCCTGGTGAGTAGTTTTTTAACTTGAGTAACCAATTTGTGTTTGGAGAGAAATCAGATTCTCTTTTCTCAAGATTTCGAAGCATCATGCCAAAATGGTAACCCAACCATATAAAATAAGTGTATCCTAAGACTTTGAAATGTTTTTCTCCATCATGATTGCCATTCTCATTTCAAATTTTGAGATAGGTAGAAAAAATCCTTATTTTCCATCTGGCTGCTTCTTCTTGCCTGGGGGAAGCTATGCCGTCATATGTTTTGGTCTGACAAGAACTGATTTGTCTGAGTGATCCATTCCAGATCTAGATGTAACCCTCTAACCCAGCCCAGAAACTCTTTAATTGTCACAGATCAGCAGAGAAACTTTGTGAGTTTTTGTCCCTCTCAGAATCTGCCTGAAGCCTCTCTCTACAAATGTTATAAATTCATATTCTCTATAAAGTGAACATCAAGTTGAAGCATGACTGACAAGGCATTGAAGATGATTTTGGTGACACAGGTTGACTCTACCCATCTTTAAAACTCTTCCTTCAGATACTTGTAGATGAAAGATACTTATTTGGGTTGGATTGCTATTTGCTCATATATTTGTTTTATTAAGTGGTGAGGCAAGAATATAAAATGGAGAGTTGAAAGACAGACTGGCCTGGATTGAAATGATAAGAAATGCATGGGGTATTTTGGCTTCTGATCAATATTTGTATTCAGTCTGCAATCTGAAGTATGTATAGTTTAAAAAAGGTGAGAGTAATAGTCAACTGTAGTTTCTTCCCAGTTTATATTCCAAATTAAAAGATAGAAGAACCATTAAGAATAGAGCAGAAAGCAACCTTGATCATCCTGTAATGAAATGATTCAATAGGACTCCCATCAAACAACATCTTACTAGGTCATGGTCAACACCCCTTATGGGACCTGTACATTCTCCTGTTGCCAGAAGTCTGGGCTTTCCTCTGATCAGCTGAGGCCCAGTTAACTTTTTTTGTTTCAGTTTGGGGTGTTATTGTTGTTGTTGTTGTTTTGTTGTTTGCAGTACCAGGAATGGAACTCAGGACCTTGCACTTGCAAAGTAGCTGCAGTGTCACTGAGCTAAATCCCCAACCCCCTCTGTTAACTCTTACATGGCCTGGTTTGGAGCTCAGTTAATGGACAGCTATTATTAGCACAATGGGTTGTTTCTGGTGGACCTTTGTAAGGAAACTACCAGGAGTTCAAGTAGTTCTTAAACTTCATTTAGACAAGCTACTTGTTGAATTAATATACCTCATGACCCTTTAGCAACTTTTTGTTATAGCTTCACTGTTTGTAATGTTTAATAACTATTTGGACGTTGGCTTATAGTCTACAAATACTTTTCATATATTACCTTAGTTCATAAGACAATGTATTACAGAACTTAGTCCTTTGTATCTCAGTGGACTTGAAATTCATTTGGTTCACTGAAAGATTACCTTCATTTGTTATGAAGACTGAGAATTCCTAATACTGTAGTCATACCTTGGTTCACTAACATTTTTGTTTGCAAACAATTTGGCTCCCAAACAGAGTTGTTTGGCAAAAGTTTGCTTCCATTCTCACATCCAGTGATGAACATGAATGAGGCCATCTTCCCCAGACCTGTGAAAGGAATTGAGTTTGTGAATCAAGGCACCACTACTGACACAGAATAAAACTACAGGTAAATGTTACTGCCCTCATCCTCTGGAGAAACTAAAAACACAAACTTTCTAGTAACCACAGAACTTTGCATTTGAAGCCCCGGTGTTTCACGGACATATTACAAAATACGCACTTTGGCCTCTCATTTCCTTGTTTTGCATAGAGAGAAGGGATAAATCTAAAGAAAGATATTGATTCAATTCAAATACATTTTAGTATTTGAAAAAGGGACAAAAAGTTCTAGACCCAGCAATGCTTCCAATTTTTTTACCTCAGCCTGGAGTGGTGGTACACATCCTGTAATCCCAGATCCTTGGCATTACAGGCTGAGACAAAAAGATTGTAAGTTTGAGTCAAGCCTGGGAAAATTAGTGACTTTAGTGAGACCGTATCTCAAAATTTTTTTTAAAAAGAAAATTGTTTACCAGTATATAACATGATTTTATTCTCATTTTTTCCCATTCCCCCAACTACCCTATAACCCTCCATCCCCCTAAATACATAAGCTTTGTTTCCTTGTTTATTACCATCATATTTTTTCTTACCCCTCATTACTCACCCTCCACCCCATTTCCCATTGAGTGTGATCATGATGTACATATACAGTGTACCAATAAAGATTTTTTAAAAATCATGAAGGAGAAGGTTAAAAAAAAATTTTAAGGGCTGGGGTATGTGGCTCAGTGTGAAGATTTTGAATTCACTCTTGAGTACTGAGAGGGAAATTACCTCATTTTTTAAAAGGTCATTTTAATATTTGCCTTGCCTTCCTTTTTTTTTTTTTTTTTTTTTTTTTTTTTTTTTTTTTTTTTTTTTTGAGACAGGGTCTCGCTTTGTAGTTCAGGCTGGCTCTGAGCTGACTATGTAGCCCAGGCAAGCCCCGAACTCAGCAATCCACCTGTCTCTGCCTCCCGAGTGCTGGGATGACAGGTGTGAGCCACCATGCCCAGCACTGTGGTATGTGGTGTTGATGGCTGATGGGTGTGAGTCACCAGCATTCTATGTGGTTACCGGAGATTGAACTCAGGACCTTGCGCTTGTGAGGCAGGCACTGGAACCACTGAGTTAAATCTACAGCCCTGCCTTGCCTTTCTTTTAAGGACCATCATAAAATGTATATAGATGAAAGAACATGGATAGGAATTATTAATGGCTTGTCCAAAATGATAGACTTGGTATTTCAACATGATACACTGAGAACAAAAACTTAGGACTGTCTGGCAAGTTTTTCATGCTACAAGTATATTGACAGAATATTTGTTGCTGTTGTGAATTGAACCTGGTGCCTTATGTATGCCAGACAAGTGCTGTACCACTGAGCTACACTGCCAACCCATAAGAAGTGTATTTGGCAGAATCCAAGCCACTTGGGACTATGACTTTGACTCACAGTGTTTTCCACACTCCAGCTTAACAAGAATTACTGATTTTCTGTTCCCTTAGGATTCTAGTTTGGAAAAAATCTCATTATAGAAATTCACATTACTTCCTTCTTTAAATACACACTCTAAAGTTCAGTTCACAAACTTAATTTGCTCTGCTATTTTGGAAAAGATGGCCATGTTTGTATTAGTGTAGGAAAGCAAGCTGTGGACATATTTGTCACCCAATGCAAACAAAAATAAAATTTTGCCAGTCATTCTCTCTGAAAACCAAAGTGTTTGCAAACAAAAGTGTTCTTGAACCTAGGTGCCACTCTATGTATATTCCTGATTCTTTATGGACTGTCTCTTCAGTGAATGGGAACTCACTACCTTAAGAGAGAATGTTTTCCATCTTCAAAGAGCTCTCTCTGACTCTGAGAAATTTCTGCCCAGTAGTAATGGAACCTGCTCCCTTTAGTGTGCAAACTCAATGAATCAAAAACACAGCAACACTTTTTTTTCCCCCCAGCGTTCTTTCATCCAATATAGAACATCTTTAGATACCTAGTTGACAGTCTTGACTTTGTCCGGAAGTGCTGCTCCCCTCCAGATAACTCACTGGGCAACTGTGTCCATTAGGGTTGTAGGTGAAAGCATCCCTTCCCCGTTCACTCAGCTGCCACCTAGGTGTCCTGTGATACCACTGTTGACATTAGGAAAGCTTTAAAGTCTCTAGTGCCTCCTTTCTGCCTGCCTCACAGCCTGTAGTGGTTGTTCTACTTCCTATTAATACCCTAAAAAACCTTAATTACAAGTTCAGACTGTTCTGGAATAATACTAACCTTCACTTGAAGATTGGAGAGATGGGCTTGGATCATTGTAGAGACTATAAGGACAGCATGAGATATTGTTGAAGCAGATATTGTTTCAGTGAAGTTCTTTCACTGAAAGTTGCCACCAATATACCCATTCTCTTTCCAGTACTTCAGAAGACGACAGCAGATTCCTGTACATTTAAGATATGGCTAAATGTAATTTCCATCTGCCCCACACTAAATTACAGGGTTTTACATCACAAACTATTGGTCAGATTCTTAGCAGAAGATGTGCTGAGGATTTGATGTCTTGGAAATGCTAATAGGTACAGAGAGAGAAGACCATAGTTTCAGTGGCATTCCAGTTGCTGGCTGTGTTACCTTGAGCAGTTATATAATCTCTGAGTCTATGTATCCATCTCCAAAATGGGGAAAATCTACTTCTACAGGAGCTGTGAGAAGCAATAAAGACTGTGCAAAAGAGTTTGTTTTTTTGTTTTGTTTTGCTTTGTTTTGTTTTGTTTTTGAGACAGGGTCTCACTTTGTAGTTCAGGCAGGCCCTGAGCTCACTACTGCCCAGGCAAGCCTCAAACTCAGCAATCCTCCTGTCTCTGCCTCCCAAGTGCTGGGATTACAGGCGTGAGCCACCATGCCCAGCCAAAAGAGTTTTATAAATTGTGAAGCACTGCACACATGTAAGGTCTTGTAAGGAAAAGCTTTTTTAAAAACTCAAATCTATAAGAGGTAAGTTTTTCATTTTGAATTAAATACTTAACATCCATTAAAAGTTGGGACAGAAGCCAAACACAGTGGTCTACACCTACAATCCTAGCACTAGGGAGGTTGAGACATGAGGACTGTGAAATCTAGAACATCCTGGACTACATAACAAGACCCTATCTCAAAATGCTAACCAAGGGCCGGAGATTTAGCTCAGTGGTTCTGGCGCCTGCCTCACAAGCGCAAGGTCCTGAGTTCGATCCTGGTAACCACATAGAATGCTGGGCGTGGTAACTCACGCCCACCAGCAATCAATACCACATAGCACAGTGCTGGGCATGGTGGCTCACGCCTGTAATCCCAGCACTCAGGAGGCAGAGGCAGGAG
>PVIC010059382.1:0-10146 GCA_004025085.1 Thryonomys swinderianus | reverse complement strand
GAAAGAAAGAAAGAAAGAAAGAAAGAAAGAAAGAAAGAAAGAAAGAAAGAAAGAAAGAAAGAAAGAAAGAAAGAAAGAAAAAGAAAAGAAAAAGAGGGACTATTTGTGGGTATTAATGACAATATGCATTTTACTGTAATGGATTTTAAAATTTAAATATCTACTGTATATTTGATCATACTTATACATTGTAGATTTTTAAAGTAATCTAGAGCTATTTTACACTTGATCTTAGCCAAAAGGCCGAGAAGCGATTCTAGAGCTATTTTAAAGTGTTCAGGAGGATATGCTTTAATTATAGTGAAATAGTACTTCACTTTGCACAGCACACAGCCATCAAGAGGTTTTGGTCATTAGAGGATCCTGAAACACAATCTCCCAAAGATACTGCACCATGAATATATTGGCAAACAGATACACAAAATCAAAGAAAATGGTGCATAAAAGCCCCTTGTTGATGTAATATGTGTTAAAGCGGTATATATATATATATATATATATATATGTGTGTGTGTGTGTGTGTGTGTGTGTGTGTGTATGTGTGTGTGCATGTGCTTGCATGCATGGGTGTGTGTGTGTGTGTGTGTGTGTGTGTGTGTGTATAAATGAGATGCATAATGCCATGCATGACCCATTGCATGGGTTTTCAGGGGAAAATTAGGGGATTTGGTCAGCTTGCCAAGGATACTGAGAATTGTGTGGTCAAAATAAGGATTTAAAGGCTGGAAGGTTAGCTCAGTGGTTCCGGCGCCTGCCTCGCAACCCCAGAAACCACATACAATGCTGGGCATGAAGACTCACGCCCACCAGCAATCAGTACCACATACCACAGTGCGGGGCGTGGTGGCTCACGCCTGTTATCCCAGCACTCGGGAGGCAGAGACAGGAGGATTGCTGAGTTCGAAGCTTGCCTAGGCTACATAGTAAGCTCAGAGCCAGCCCGAAATACAAAGTGAGACCCTGTCTCAAAAAAAAAAAAAAAAAAAAAAAAGGATTTAAATAACTGCAACAACAGAGTGTATGACTTTTTACCAGTTCACAGTGGACTGTGATATGCTAAAATAAACTTTTGTTATATAAGAACCCCTGAACTCTGGAAGATATCTTTAACAGATAATATCATCCTATTATTTCTATATTTCTTTCCCCCATATTTATGTTTTTCTATCTTCCAGTTCACCAGCTTTACTGTCTTCTCTAGCTTAACTGAGAACAGTATTCTTTTGTTATTCTAATTTTCTAGATTTTTATGATCATTTAAATTTTATTGTGCATTTTTAGAACTATGAAGATTAAGTTCTTTGAAAGAAAATAGAGAAAAAAATATATTAAGCAGGAAGAAACTGAACAAATTATTTGAAGTACTCATGCACTGTTTGAAAGCTGAAGAAGGATTGTGAATGAGCAACCTGAAATGAGCAATCAGATTATCACTGGTGCACTCTGGGAGAAGTGTTGCACTCTGGGAGAAGTGTCACACTGTCATACTGTAGTAGAGTTGTGCAGGTTTACGCCTGTGGCTGCTCTCCACTGGTTACTACAGCTCATGATAATAAATGGATACACAAAGCTAGGGCACTAATATTGAAAAATACAATCAAGAGATTTCTATTGCTGACCATCTTAAAAGTCAAGAAAGAAATAAATGGGCTATAAATTACTAACCAGGTAGCCCTGCAAAGGTGACGCTGGTTTCAAAAAGGCACAATTTAATATGTTTTATTTCTTTTTCCCAGGAAAAATGGGTAACAAGTTTCAAAAAGTCATTTAAAAACCAAATGTCAGGCTGGAGGGTTAGTTCAGTGGTTCCGGTGCCTGCCTCACAAGCACAAGGTCCTGAGTTCGATCCCCGGAAACCACATACAATGCTGGGCATAGAGACTCACCACGCCCACCAGCCATCAATACCACATACCACAGTGCCGTGCATGGTGGCTCACACCTGCAATCCCAGCACTTGGGAGGCAGAGGCAGGAGGATTGCTGAGTTTGATGCTTGCCTGGGCTACATAGTGAGCTCAGTGCCAGCCTGAACTACAAAGTGAGACCCTGTCTCAAAAAAAAAAAACAAAAAAAACAAATGTCTTTTCATCTTGGATCTTTCTTATATTAAACATGACTTCCAGAAATGCTGACCAAACATTTTATGCTCACTTTAATATTTCTGTATTATAGATGGCATGGTACTTCTATATAGAAACATTAATGATATTTTCTTGGATATTAAGGTTGTAAATTACCAATTTACTGTCTGTTTGAATCTTTCAGTATTTTCCCTTGTTAGAAATTTAGTTGATTTTCTTTAGATACATAACTCCTTATTCATTCTTGAAACACACACACACACACACACACACACACACACACACACATTTGTACCAGGTAACAAACTTGTGACCTCAAGCTTGTCATGAGGCTGGCATGGAACCTCTAAGCCAAGTCTTCCACCCTATATCCTATTTGTTTTTGACAAGCTTGTATAAGGCTCTATAAAACACATCAAAAGAACTAGATAGAAACATTGAGAAATTATTAATAGGTGAAGAAGGCCCTAGGCAGCTGTCCTGGGTGAGCACACCACCCATTTCTATGGAAATGCAACTTAAGTTTTCAAAGTAAGACCAGGTCTGCAAGGAGCTCACAGAAATAAGGGAAGAAATGAAGGAAGCCTTGGCTGGCCCCAACAATGCATCACTGGCTTGACTATGAGTCAAGTAGAAACCTTCTCTGTTTTTGTTCTTTCCTCTCAGTGTCTACACTTACCCTTTAAAAGGGCAGAAGCAGGCTAGGCAGGAAAAATAAAAATACAAAATGGAATAGAAATGAAATATAAACAAAGCTCTTTCTGCTATAACTAGTGCCTAGTAAAGCAGTCACATATTACTTACTGGAGAGAAAAATATCGGACTGAAGTGAGTAGGAATTGGCCTCAGTTTTCTCTAGAAAAGTACAGACCCGTGAAGTAGGTTTGAAAAGGTCAAGGGGACAAAATTTAAATCACTTTGCAGTATTTCTAAGTCTTTCTTATTCAAGGATATTATGTTTTAAAAATGTGTAAAATTAGTAGTACAGAAACTAGTCACTCTTCTCTGGACATACATCACAGGAACTTTTTAAAATAGCAGGTAAAAGTAAATTTGAAAAGAAATAAACAGAGACTATACAAATTATCCCAGTAACACTAAAATAGTTCATAAAAACTAATGACAATATATATGGTGCAGATAATTTTTAAAAAGTTCTTAACAATCCCTTCAGATAAGAAGAGAAATATCAATAAACTGAATTGCAATAGGGATATAGTAAATTTTTCCACTCTTATAACCATACCTGAAAAATTTTAAACAATGAATTCATGGGATTCATATAAAAATATCAATAAACCCAAACAATTTAGCATTTACTTGTGTGCTTTAAATATTTTCATGTGTTACTTTATTAAGCATATTAATGGTAGGATCATCAAATGAGAAAAAACAACTTAATGTTATTAGGTCTATATGTAGTTACAATTAGAAAGACATAACCTCCAATAAGAGTGGATAATTTTGGGGTGTAAAAAGCTTCATATTTTGCTAAAATAAGTATCTCATGAAGATGATTAGGATGTTTTAATTAGTCATATTAAAATTGACAACACAGTAAATATAATTTTGCCTTTGCCATGTAAAAAGTGTTTTGATAAATATTTTCATAGAATATCATTTATACCTTATAGCAATACCACCCAATACTGAAAAACTGGGAAATTGACTTTTCTGTCTGATTCAGTCCTTCACTTTAGGACACCTGCAAAGACCATGAATTTGCCATCTATGAAATGACCTTTTCTTTTCTGTTTTATAAAATTTTACTTAGTAAAAAATGCTTCCTTATACAGAGACCAAATTTGGGTCTTCCTAATGTCCACGCTTTTTGTTAGCTCTGCTGTATAATAATATACTAACCGAGCCCCGTGTGACTTGTGTACAATGGACCTTCCATGCATGAGTGACAACTATCTAGTGCTCAATTGTCTTTTCCTCAGGAAAATTATTCTTTATTTTATATAACTTTCTCCCCCATGCTTATCTGCTTTTGGACACATTTCCCATACTGCTCCCTTTTGTAAAAATATGAAACACTTAACTGAACCTAGTAGAGTCATCCTTTAAAATTCTGGCCAGGAGAAATTGTAACAAGAGTTTTGCACCTTAGACTGTGACCTTTCCACATTTCATGTTCTTTTTGTGATCAATACCTAACATGTCTAGAAGTTAGCAACTTCACAGCTAACTGTATTTGACATGGAATAGCTCAGTCTGAACACATTTCTTTGAAATGCAAAAATCCAGCTTCACCCTACAATCAAATGTATTAGAAAATGCTATTTCCATTTTCAAATTGTCATTATTGGCACATTGCTTGATGAAATAACATCAGATACATGCTCAATCTGACACCAGATCAAAGTCAAAAATTATGTCTTAGGAAAGAAAATAATGTAAGCATTTTCTCACTGAGCAAATCATGTGCCTGAAAAAAATATTAGGAACTTCTCAGACTTGATATAATCTAATTTAAAGAATGGAACACTGTGGTGATGCAGTAGTTTAGAAAGCATTGAAAAGCACAATATGTCAATTATCATAAAGTCTCCATGTCTAAAACATATTATAAGACATTAGATTTCAAGACTTAACAGAGAAGTGTGTATCAGTACCCTGTTAAAACAGCCACTTTTCCAGACTGTAGTTTCATTCAGTATAAATAAAAAGGGGAAAGAAAAAAATCATAATGGTATGGGGGGGCAAACTCATGTATATAGGGGGTGGAGGGTTGTAGGGCGGGTAGAGGAATGGAAAAAAAATGAGAATTAAGATGTGTCATAAACTGGCACAAATTCTCAATGTTGAGGGTGATCATGATGTATATATAAAATGTACCTATATCATGATTTAAAAAACTAACAGGAGTACAGAATGGATAAGGCACAGAAGGGAGAGTTTGATATCATTTATTCCACTCTTGACACTGGCAAAGCATTTAAACTTTTTGAGACCAAGATCTAATTTCTGAATAAGAAAGTCAAACATGATTATTTGATCTCCTTCAGATAAAATTTTCTATTGCACTATTTCTTTACTCAGCTTAATACCAAAAAACCCCAACACCTAATGATATTTGTAGAAACCATGTCAGGAAGACTTTATTTATGACCATTATAGTAGATACAGGGATCATGGTAATGAGATTGTGCAATGGGAAAGAGAGATGAGTTCAAATCTGCATTCATGTTGGGAATTGATAGCCATGAACAGAAAGTTGTGAGGAAAGATGCAATGAGGATTCTGGCTAACATGGTCTAACAGGGCTCCCGCTGCAGACAAGAATTAGGCGATTAAGCACCATCTGATCTACAGTGGGGGGGGGGCTGGTCAGACACAGAGGAGGGACAGATGTTGAAGGTTGGGGATTCCGGCTCCACTAAATTTAGATTGTACAAGAAAATACAGATGAGCCTAGAGGATGTTTTGGAGCTACACTAAGGTTCCATGAAGCAAAGAATCTTCATCATCAAAGTTACAGTCTGCCTCAAGCAAAGTGCCTAGGTTTTTTTTAAAGCTATATTTTTATTTTTAAAGGTTTTTTTATATAAAACTCACCTTGAATATTATCCTACAGTAACACAAATGTGATGGCTAAGTGCTCCTGAATAAAATGACTAGCTTGCAGCACTATGTTTTCCTTGATTCTAAATAATTGTGTACAAAACATCATCACACTCCTATCAGAGTGACCTCATTCTAAAAATCTGTTTCTGAGACAATAAAATTTACTTTTGGGAATACTAACTGGGAAAGAACAATGAAAGTATGTTAAAATACCCCATAATAAAAATGACCAAATCCCATCCAACTGGGAAGAAATGGTTCATGAATGATCAACAGTTTTTTTTAATATGTAAAGTCTTTAAAATGATTTCTTGCTCTTCAATCACATTCTACATTTTTATGATAAATCTGCATAGCATCAACCCCCCAACAACAAATAAACAGTGAGAATGGGGCATTATTCTAAATTTAGAAGCCAAGATGCAAATAAAGACATCACATTGATTAATAATGTATAAATAATGTTCTCTAAATCCCTTCATAAAATTTGTGCCAGTGAGCCTTGCAAGATACTTAGTGTAGCAGAAAATTTTACAAGAAACCTTCTCCTTTCTATCCTGCTCAGTGATGCACTTGTCTTTCTAGAATTTATTCTTTTGACTTAAATGTAAGTGACATGAATCAGTCATATGGACAATTCTTTTTTGGGTACCGTTTTAGAGATGGATGTATGACCCAAATCTGGCCCATAAAATTTGAAGGGAAGTTGTCTTCAAGCATCTATAAAATGTCCAATGAACATTCCTGTGAGAGGATGTTAGCAAATTCTGTCACCATCCCGCAAGTATAAAGAGTCCAGGATCAAATCTAAACTAATAATAACTTTATCAGAGAGATGCTTGTCAGAAAATCAGCCATGCTAATATGAATATTAGAGTATTACTAGGCTTGTCACAGGCCAGGCCTCAGAACTCCAGTTATGTGAACAATCTATGAAATAGTACCAATGATCTCTAAGCTGTAAGTGAGGCCTGCAACCGGCCATGCTGAGAATGGAGCTGTTCTCAGTTAAGGACCGGCGAAGCCGTGGAGCCATTCACTCATTTATCCGTTCTCCAGTGACGTTTCCTTCACCCATTCAATTCCTAAGTATTCATTTAGGTTTCCTGGATGTGAGGCTCGGAGAATGCGGTGCATTGGACGGACTGGAGAATATGAAAAGTGTTTCGCTTTCTTGAAGATCGAGAAGGGAAATCGGTGTCACCTGAGTAATCAAATATTTAATTACTTATTTTGAAACAGTAAGATAAAGGTTAAGGTTATCTAATCTAAAAGTGGGGATACTAAGAGGATAAGACCTTCTCTGAAGAACCTGTCCTTGTGCTAGCACTTGGTGATAATTAAAAACCCATCCAATTTCTTAGGGTTTTAAAATGTCTGCATTTTCACAGACCGTGGGGCGCTCACGCCCAAGCTGCTGGGAACGTAGACGAACTCCTGTCCTTGAGTATCACCCGTACACAAAATGCCATCCTTGTAAAACCTATATGCGTGAATTAGCGGAAAACTGGGATGCAAGTCATTTATGGGTCACAAACAAAAGTAACTCACTTTAAGAATGATCAACAAAATTTAAAGATGGATGATATTGAGACGTCTGTCTTTCACAGAGTCCTTATTTCTGTAGAATCGTGGCACCTAATTTTCTACCCTACTCAGTGATTATTCTTTTTTGCTTTTCTCTGAGGACAGTAGATGTTTTGACATATGTGATGATTAGTGTGTATGCACATACACACAACTGTTTAAAGGGATCGTTTCAGGTATTGCTCTTTTTGTCTTGAAGCTTCTAGTATTATATCAACTTTACTGGATTAATTCATTTGCATAAAAACATCATCACTGCAGTGATGAATAACTGGTGACTAAGGTTATATTCTGGAGGAAAGTCCTTATCTCTCAGGAAACTTTGTCTTCCTTCACTTTGACTTATCTAACTGCTATGTAACAATATAGTTTAAAATATTATTTCTCTTCTTCATATTGATACAACTTTTAGGTCTGCATCATTTTTACATTTTTAAATGGTACCAAATTACAATTTTAAACACTCATGAAAGTGCTGATATTTAAAATATATATAATTGCCAGTTGTGCCTTAGTCAGAAACATGAATATCAATGCCAAAAGTGGGACTTATATCCTTCAATTTATGATGTAAAAGATTGTTTTTATAAGCATCATATAGAAATACATGTTAATATAATTTTAAAAGTTATAATGTACATGTGCAATCAAAAGGAAGTCATTTTTAATTTGTACTATAAAATCAGTTTTGTAACTGAAAAGAATCATTATGCAAAAATAAATTTTTTGTTCTATTTTTAACCTTTTATAATTAGGAAACAATTTAATCAGCACAAATAAGCCACACTATTAGTGTCAATCTCATTGTATAATTGGGGAAAATTGGAATTAATTATAGAAGTGCACTAGCTAGAATAGAAATATGTAGGATTTTTGAGAATTTCTATAAGGGGTAAAATAATTTTAAAATGCTTATTTTTAAAAATCACCTTTGGGTTATTACAGGAGAAAAAGAATGTTTGAACAGTAAAACACCTTTAGATACATTTAGTGTCATATAAGTTTTAAAACTGAAGGTTTTTATTTTATTGTTTTCTTCATTGAGTTTACTGGTCCATTTCATATATACATACAATCGCACGCCTCACTGAGAATTTGTACCTATTCATGATACATCTCGATTCTCATTTTTTCCTATTCCCTGCCTTCCCTGCAACATCTCTGCCATATACATAAGCTTAGTGTCCATTTTTCTGTTTCACCATCATATTAGTAATAACTGTGTTTCTTATGTAGTAATTGGCAACTTCCTCCTTTTTAATTGATTTTTATCAGTGTTTCTCCATCTTCATATAATCAACATTTTAATGAACAGCCAGTGCACCGCTCTAGTGCACTTCAGATATTGAGCAGCTGCACCCCAGACTATCTTCAGAGTGACCAACATGGCTCCCCACCTCAAATCTGACTGCCCCCCAAAAAAGTCTGGAGACATATGCAGTGTCCCCTGGGGAGGAACACTAACATCGGATGAGAACAATTGCTCAAAGTGCTACAGGGGAATACAAGAGACTACTAACAACACACGAATTCCAAGTCTCATTTATGCACAAAACTCAGCAGTGAATATTCTCGCAATATCATTCTTTCATTTTTAGGCAATGCACTATTTCTACTAAGCTTTTCATAGAAAAACCAACAAAGATTATGAAAAGTGCTGAGAAAAGGAGTCTCCTAATGCGGGTTCAAACGTGGGATCTGAGCGCATTTCGTGGAGTTTCAGTGTACAGTTCAAAGGTCTCCCAGCTTTGGGGACAGTTCATCCCGCATCTAGCATTTGTTTGGTCAATCTGGCTTTTGTTCACATGTGTGTCTAGTAACAGGTAGAACATAACAGGGTAAAGGGCCCAGATACGGGGGATATTTGATGGCAACAGAGAAAGTTCCAGCCTTTGTCTTCATCTTCTGTGCCCCCCAGCGAGTCTTATCCCACAGAGTATCACCAGACATTTCACCCTTCCAGCCACACGATTACACTAGGGTGCTCCAGGTACTTGAGTGTCAGAAGAAATGTGGAGAAGAAAACCTCCCTGCCCAGTTGTTACTAGATATTTTAGCCATGTTCCTGAATATAGGCAGGAAGTATGGGGCACAATTTCATAACTCTGAACAAGTCTGTACAGTTCTTTGTGCACAAGTGCATTTGTTTATAGACACATCTGGGCTCTCTGTGCTTCAGAGGAATAGTTCGGACAAGATTCATAAAGACTGACATCAACTTTGAGGTCAGCTCACAACATTTTCATGGATAAAATCCATATTTCCATAGATTTCAAGTGAAATAGAGGATTCATGTAAATTGTAACACAGATATCACACACAAGCAAGCATCAAACTGATTTTAGAATGCTTCTATCTATCATCTATCATCTATCTGATTGATTTTTCATGAATATGACTTTATGCTTAAACAAACTTAGTTATGAACCTAATTTTCTACTCAGTCTTTGTTTAGATCCCACTGAGAGAGTGATACAGTGTGATTATTCAGAAAGGCAAAGAGAAAGAGATTACTGCTCCCTGTTAATGAGAACAGGGAGAGAAGGAGAGGCGTGTCGCTCTAAGTGCTACCTGTAAATTGAGCTGCCAGACAAGAGGAAACAAATAATGCCTTTTAACAAATCTCCTTCAATGCAAAAAAGAACTAAAAATAAATACAAAAAGCAAAACAAACTTTAGGTTAACTGCAGAAAACTAGTATAACTATACCCTACTGAATTTTAATAACAATATAAATATTAAATTATCTTGAAGTTATTTTCTATGACTCTAAATAGTATTATTTTCTGAAAATTACTCTGTAAGCCTCTAAACACGACATACCACAGATACACATGGATTAGTTGCATTTTAATTCTGCTGTTTATTATATTATTTTACAGGGATGAGAAGTTAATTATACTAGA
>PVIC010059381.1:0-10130 GCA_004025085.1 Thryonomys swinderianus | reverse complement strand
TCTGTACCTCTGTGTGTTTGTCTTGGCCCGGCTCCTCTCCACCTACGGCCCGCTGCACACGCTGGCCCCGCACGGAGGCCGTGCTGACTCCTGTGGCGCCGGGGAGCAGAGCACGCCGCTCTCCTGCGGCCTCGCAGACAGTGCCAGGCCCAGGGCCGAGGAGCTGCGGCCCAGGTCACTTCTGGGCCCACAGAGGAGCGGAGCTGAGGCGGAGGCTCCGTACACTACTACCCTGCAGAGACAGAGCAGGCCGGCTGGCCCAGAGAGGCCCCGCTGCCCGGGAGACCACACATGCCAGCCGGAGAGGCAGCCAGGGAGCAGCCATGGGGAGGGCGGTGCGGAGCGACAGGCCAGGCCCAGAGGCAGTGCCAGCCGTGTGTTCAGTAGCCAGCGTGGGACACCGGGGCCTGGACTCCGCAGGGCACGGCGCCCAGAGCAGCCCTGAAGTCCAACCTGGAGCCTGGCCCAGCCCGGCGCTCGTGTCTGGGGTGGGCCGGGGCAGAAAGAAAAGTCCCCCTAGGTCCGGCACACACACTGCTCCCTGCCCTGCAGCCGGGGCGCCCCCTCTGGGCCAGGTGGCGGAGCCTGCGGAGGCCAGGCCTGCGCTCCTGACCGCTCTGCCCGGCAGGCGCCGCATGCAGCCGTCTGTGCTGGCCCAGCGCCCAGCCCGCCTTCCTACCGCTGCCCCGCTCACACTCCTCCCACAGGCCCTGAGCACACACACGGTCACACCCACACGTCCACACTCCCCCAGGTACATATGCTCACACGCACACACACGCCCCACGCAGCTCACTCCCGTCCCGGGCCTGGCCTCCACCGCCCTCCCTAGACGCGAACCCCATCCAGCCTGGGCCCCATTCCGAGAGCGGGAGACCTAGAGTCACAAGCACCCCAGTACTCCCCAAATAACCCCTGAAGTTTACTTTACACTAATAAAATACTAAGCAAGTTGATTCTAAAGTTCAAATAGAAAAGCAAACAAGCAAAGATAGCCAGGAACACGCTGAAAAAGCAGAGAAATGAGGGGGGTTAGAACTTCCAGACCTAACAGCGTCCTCCAAAGCGACGGAAACGGGAGGCGCTGGGCCGCGCACCAGGCCTGTGCCTCCACGGGGCTCAGACGACGAAGCTCCACTCTGAGGCGGCTGAGGCCGAGGGCTCACTGTCCCACGTCAGCCACGCAAGGGCCGACCACTGACTCTTCCCCAGAGCTGTGTGACACAGGGACCTGGGCCACGGCACCGGAGGGAGCCAGGACTCGCCCAGGAAGGGGAGCTGAGCGTGGGTGCTTCAGCCACTCGTTTGCAAAGTGGCAGAGTAAACCCAAGTGACAGGAATACCGCTGATTTAAAATGCAATCTTTACCAGGCATGGTGGCTCACGCCTGTGATCCTAGCAGGTGGGAGGCAGAGGCAGGAAGATTCCTGTGAGTTCAAAATTAGCCTGGGTTACACAGTGAACTCAGGGCCAACCTGAACTACAAAGCAAGACCTAGTCTCAAAAAATAAAAATAAAATGTAATTTTTTAAATCAATGAGGGAGCTGGGTGTGGTGGCACACACTTATAATCCTAGCACTCTGAAGGCTGACACAGGAGAATCCTAAATTCAAGGCCAGCCTGAACTACATAGTGAGACCTTATCTCAAAATACAAGCAACCACAAGAGCATGGTGGCTCACGCCTATAATCTCGGCACTCAGGAGGCAGAGGCGGGAGGATTGCTGAGTTCAAGGCTTCCTTGGGCTACACAGTGAGCTCAGAGCCAGCCTGAACTACAAAGCAAGACCCTGTCTCAAATAAATAAATACATAAATAAACTCTCAAAAGTACCAAAAGAAAAAGGAGAATCTTTTCAAATAATATTGGCAAGAGGAAGACCTCAAGTACGACACAAAACCACAAAGCCGTATATGTAGCAACAGCTAAAAAACACTTTATATGACAAAAACCAACCCACAAAAAAGCCAGAAGATAAGCTAGACAAATACACCTCACAGCCCAGAAGACCAGTCCCTCAGCCCAGCAAGAGCTCCTGCAAACAAGAGAAAAAGATCGACAGTCTGGTAAAAATGTACCTCTGAACGTGAGCCGGCAGGTCCCAGAATGAGGCCTGTGAACGTAGGCCACACACAGTCCTGCGCGGGGCGTGAGGTGCGGACTGTCCCCGCGTGGGCACCGCGGGCCGCGCAGACCCCTCAGCAGCACAGCGTGAGCCCGCAGGGGCCCTCGGGCAGCCACTGACTCTGTCCTCTCCCCCAGTCACACACCACACGCTCGGCCTTCTCCCGGCAGCCGCAGGCACCTGGCACCAGAGGTGGGCACGGTGAGACAGGGAGGCAGGGCCCTGGAGAACTACTTACCGTACTGTACAGTGAAAACACCCCAAAAGCTAAAAACAGAAAGTTCTGTTTCTTAGTCCAGAGCGATCAAGAGCTGAAGCCCAGAGCCGGGGATTCAGCTCAGTGGTTCCAGTGCCCGCTTCACAAGCACAAGGTCCCGAGTTCAATTCCCAGTAACCACACACCACAGTGCTGGGTGTGGTGGTTCACACCTGTAATCCCAGCACTCAGGAGGCAGAGGCGGGAGGATTGCTGTGAGTTCGAGGCTTGCCTGTGCTGCATAGTGAGCTCAGGGCCAGCCTGGACTACAGAGCGAGACCCTGTCTCAGTCATCCTGATTATCATACCTACTTCAAGTGTGGTGGTGCACACCTTTAATCCCAGCACTCCTGGGAGGCTGAGGCAGGAGGATTTACAGTTCAAACCCAACTAGGAGTGAAAGTTTGAGACTGGTTCAAGAGATTTTTACGAGGGTAAAACATATACACCAATGCCAAGGCCCTGGTTCCCATGCCAAGCAGTACTGCATGAAAGCACCGGAAACATGAATTGTACTGAGAATTCCGTGAAGTCATTAATGAAAACTCTGCCACTGCTTCCCGCAGAAACCGAATCTCTCCAACCCGCCCGGCTGTACCCACTGGCATTTCTGCCCTTCCCCGGGACGAGGTGAGCAGTGGCACCTGCCGTCCTCCAGCGAGACATGACCGAAGCTGCAACTCTCCGCACCCCGCTGCCTGCTGCAGGGGAGGGAAGGCCCACAGCGACCGGTGGTCGGGGCCCTGGCCGCCACGGCTAAGAGCGGCTGCGAGGGCAGCAGGAGGCAGCCACCTCCGCGCCGAGCTTACACCTCCACCCTCAGGGCTCAACGGGAGGTGGCGGCACGCCCTGGGCCAAGAGGAGGCTGCCCTGGGCAGGGGTCCCCAAGGGCGGGGGGCAGGAGAGGCCGCTGGCGGTTCCTGTGCCCTGGGAAGGCCGCTGTTGCTTGACACCCGAGGCGGAGCGGACAGAACGCGCTCAGAGCCGGCCTGTCACTGCCCGGCTGTGTGACCCTGAGCTGGTCACTGACTCTCTCTGAGCTGGTGTCCTCTCGCCTGCTCAAGGGTAGAACCTCAACGATTTTCACCTCTGTCCACATCTTTGGTCTCTAGTAGATCCTTTCCATCAGCGTGTAAATATGCTGACATTTCACTGGTCTTTTAAAAACTCCCTTTGGTTAGAGGGTTTCCCTTTTTGTTGGTGGCCACACCTGTGATCCCAGCACTCAGGAGGCTGAGGCAAGGGGATCCCTCCCGCTGGAGAGGTCTGCCTGAACCACATTATGAGATCCTGTCTCAGAAAATAAAAGCAAATTTCAGGGCCAGAGATTTACCTCAGTGGTTCTAGCGTCTGCCTGGCAAGTGCAAGGTCCCGATTTTGATCCCTGGTACCCCATTCCACAATGCCAGGCTTGGTGGCTCACTCCTGTCATTCTGGCACTTGGGAGGCAGAGGCAGGAGGATTGCTGAGTTCGAGGCTCACCTGGCCTACATAGTGAGCTTAGGGCCAGCTTGAACTACAAAGCAAGACCCTGTCTCAAAAAGCTAAAAAAAAAAAAAAGCAAAAATACATTTTAAACTGAGGGAAACCCCTCCCTCCTGCTGAGCACCACTGTGCCGCCAGTGGCTGGCACCTGTGCCACGAGGGCTGGGCTACACGGGACTTGAACACTCCCATATTTCCTGCAAGTCATACTCAAGTGATAGCACAGCCTGTCCTAAAACACCAGTTCTACCTTGTGGCCCTAACACGCGTGCGTGCACACACTCACACACTGCAGATCTCCCGGCTGCTCATCCCCTCCTGCTGGTCTGTCACACCCACTGCAGGAGCCCCCAGTTCCCAGGGGTTTCTTAGTCACCGTCCCAAATGAGCTCTTAGAACAGCACCTGTGACAGACACGCGCTCAAGGGGTTTCGAGGGCGAATGAGGAATCCAGTGAGCATATGCCGGGCCCTGGGCACTCGGTCGCCGCCCGACACAGTGCCCGACTCGGCCCCAGAACCTTCACAGTTCCCTCGTGGGGAGCACAGTCAACCCAGGGCACCCTGGTAGAAGATGGCAAGGTGGGTGTGGTGGCAAATGCTTGGAAGGCTGAGGCAGGAGGATCGCTGTGCCTTTGAGACTCGCCTGGGCCACAGAGTAAGACCCTGTCTCAAAACACCAAAAGGAAAAAAATCAAACAATCTGTGTGTGCCCCACGCACACCTCCCAGTACCCCCAACCATCGAGGCTTCATTCTGGGCAGGGCAATGCGGGAATAGCTGCTGTCCTCCCTGCCCAGAGCGGGCACCTTCCCTCGCGGCCGCCCCTACTGTGCTCCAGCTCCGAGGAGCCTGGGGTCCAGAGGCCCAGCTCACAGTTCTGTGCTTTCCTGGGTGCATACACCCAGCCTCAGAGCAAATCGCTCGCCCGAGGGTGGCCCAGACCGTCTGGCCCCAGAGCCATCCCCCTGCTTGTGTTCAGAAGCTCCTGGGTGCGGGTCTGCGTGGCTGAGCCCGGGGCTACTGGGCTCTGGCCCGCACCAGTGAGCAAGGGGCAGAGCCAAAGTTGGGGGAATTTGCAGTCGGGAGCCGAGACAGGACAGAGAAGGCCTTCGCTGCTCTCCGGTCTCGCTGCTGAGGCCCATGTCCTCTAGGACAGCACCTAAGGAAAACGAGAAGCCAGCTTTCTCCCCGTCTTTGTCTCTTTCTTCTTCTCCTTTTCTCTTTGCAGTCCTAGGGAGTGGACGCAGGCCTTCGCCTTGAGTTACACCCTCACCCTTGCATATATTGTAAGACAGGGTCCCAAGAAGGCGCTAAGTGCCACAGGCCGGGCCGGAACTGGCAATTCTCTTTCTCGGCCTCCCAGGGTGCTGGGAGGTCGGTCCACCTCTGCCTCACAACTAAGGGCTATTTCTCAAAAGACCAAAATAGCAGAACTTGCTCCCTGATACTGATATTTAATCACTGTGGGTTGGGGCCAGGAATCTCAAGAAAGGGCTCCCAGAGCCAGAACGCCTGAGCCGGGGCGAGGCCCAGAGGCAGGTTGGCTCTGGCAGGAGGAAGCCACCCGAAGGGGCGACTCAGAAGCACAGTGGACTCTGCCACTCAGAGGTGTGGCTGCTTGTTTGGGGTATTTTCTTGCCTTGCAGAAGCGAGAAGGAACTTGAGCGTCCGTGTCCTTCCTCACCAGGCACCAAGAAGGCAGAGGCGGAAGAAGCCTGAGAGCCCAGAGCCCGAGGGCCCGCGGGCTCCCTCCACGCCAGCTGTGCCCAGGCGCTCTGCCCCTCACTTCTCTGAACTGAGACCGTCGCCACCACTCCCTGCTTCCGGGCGATGTCTTCGTGCCCCCCCCCATCTGTGTGCACTTGTGTGGGTGTGAGAGGGAGCCCCACATTTCTAACTTCTCCACATTTTCCTTCTGAACCCTGTGGCTTTCACTTCCTCCCCGACTTTCAGTTCTGCCTTTACAGCCGTCAGGGTCCCGAGACCCCTCGGCCGTGCTTTCCGGCGTCAGGAAAGCAGAACTGCCTGTTGCTGGCTGTGTTTGCAGGGCTTCGTGGCCACTCAGGTCCTCCGGGGGCGGGTGCCCTCGGCTGGGGCTGCGGGGTTTCTGCTGCGCCTCTGCCCCCAGGCTCCTCTCACCCAGGGGACTCTCCCGGTGCCTGCACCCCACCCCACGAGCCCAGAGCTCCAGGAGGAGTGGGCCTCTGACCCGCCTTCTCTGAACCTCCGTCTCTTCTTTCGAAGTTGTATGTAGACCTAGCAGAGAATCAGAAAGCCCCACTCTCCATCAAAGCCCTGTTCTCAAGCAACAGTCCAAGCCCAGAGGCAGTGGCAGTGGCTGGAGGTCGGTTCCGTCCCAGCTCAGGCAGCCCCGCGCTCTCCCGAGGGCGGGAGTCTGCATGGAGAGCGCCGCCCGGCAGGGCACTGAGGAGCGCAGGGTCTCCGCCAGAACACACTCCCAGAAGCCTGCCCCCTGGTGTGCAGCTGTGTCCCCAGAGCCTCGGACCCCAAAATAACCCCCAGAGAAGCAGCTGGCCGGTTCTTCCGGAGCAGACGCTGAGCGGGTGACACCAGAGCCAGCGTCCATGGAGAGTCAGGTGGCCAGCAGGGCGCAGGCCAGGGCAGCAGCGGCCCTGGCTTCTCCTTGGCCCTCTCTCTGGTGGCAAGGAGTGTTCGCCGCTGCCCAGCGCCGGCAGGCCCCGTCCCTCGCTGCGGACCGGGCGAAGTCCCAGGGCCGGCACTGGCCCCCGCTCGCGTGCGGCTGGAAGCTCGTGACTCAGCCAGTGCCGTGATGTCGGCGCGCTCGCAGAGGAGCCGCGTCAAACCCTGGGCTTGGGCATCCCGGGCCGGGAGGACCCAGTGAGGTGCCCGGTCGGCGGACGGCGCAGGGGCGCAGTCCCAGGGGACGCCCGTCCCCTCCTGTCACCTCCTCTCACCGCGCGAAACCGGGAAGCAGCCCTGGGAGGAGCCGCGGGTAAGGAGTCCCGGGCGGCTTCGGAGGAGCGCCCGCCCGCCTGTCCGTCCGTCCGTCAGTCCGCACCTGTGCCAGCCCCGTGCCCGTCCCGCCCCGCGCCGCGCCCAGGCTTACCCGGTGCCAGGCAGACCCGCGGCTCCCCCGGCGCGGCCAGCAGCGCGGCCAGCAGCGCGAGCGCCGCCAGCATCGTCCCCGCGCCGGCGCGCGGCGGGGCCCGGCCGGGCATGAGTCAGAGCGGCGGCCGTGCGGGGAGCGGCGCAGGACGACATTGGAGGAACTCGCCGCGAGCCCTGGGCGGCCCCGGCGCGTTACGAAAGCGAGCGATGGCGCAACAGCGGCCCGCCCGCCCGCCCGTCCGCCCGTCCGCCCGCAGGGGGCGCGCCCCGCGCCGCGCACCTGAGCCGCCGCGCGCGGTGCCAAGCCGGCCCCGGGGCGGAGCGAGGCGAGGCTCAGGTGGGCGCGGCCGCGGAGCCCGCGTGCTCTCAGCCCCGCTGCCTCCCGGAGGCCCAGAGGCCAGCCCCTCGGTCCCCTTCCCGGCGGCTGCTCCGAAGGTCTGCGCCGCCGCCGTGGACAGGGCCACCCCGGAGTCCCGAGGTGACCGCCAGGCCCGGGACACGGTGTTGGGGGCGCCCTCCCCTGTAGGGAGCCCTCCCGCCTCGGCCCACTGGAACTCGCCCCTGACTTCAGGAACAACGCGTTAGGGCCTCCAAGCCCCCCAGAGCCCGAGGCGGACAGAGTCTGCCAAGCCACCCTGGAGGGGACCGGATCCGGAGAGACGGAGTGGCCAGTGGAACTCTGCGTGAGGGCGCCCGGCCCGCAGGCGAAGGGCCAGTGCGTCCACAGACGCCGCGGGGCCCGGCCCTCAGGCTGACCAGCCCGTGCCCTGGCAGCCGCCGGGGAAGGCTGGAAGCTCTCCGGCTGACCAGGGTGGACCAGCCACTGGGCCCCCCTCTCGGCGGCACCCACAGACCTGGAGGAATCGGGGAGGACCCTGGCCGCCTGTGGAGAGCAGAAGGCTGCCGAGCGGTCGGTTCAGGCGGGAGAGTTTCTCAGGGGCACAGGGAGCCCGGCTCAGCTCTGCGTGCCCTCCCGGCCTCTCCTCCCCGCCGCCTGCGTGCTGCCCCCACGGCGGTGTCCTGGCTGCTCCTTCTCCTCCTTCATTACAGCTGCTCCCTCGCTAGCCGTGCCTCCCTCTGCCCTGGAGATGCATCCAGCCTTCCACCCAGCTGTGGCTCTGTGCTCCCCCCAAACCTGCGCTGGCTTTTTTCACTCCTGGGCTCCCTGCGACACCAAGAACGCATCTGTGCCCCACTGCTGCGGACCTGGCACACAGGGAGGCTCATCTGGGAGAGGTGACCTTTCCTGGACTTTGAGCAACTTCATGTCTGAGCTTTATATGAAGTGCAAAGCTGGGCCAGCAGGGTATGGTGCATAATCCCAGTGCTCTGGGAGGCTGAAGCAGGAGGATTGCAACTTTGAGCCCAGCCTATGAAATTTAATGGCTTAAGGAGTCATTGCCTCAAAATTAAAAATTGGGTTGGGATGTAGCTCAGCTGCACAGTATCTGCCTGGCAAGCTCAAGTACCAAGAAAAAAAAAAAAGCATTCAAAATAAAAAATAAAAAGGGCCCACTGGGTGTGGTGGCACAGGCCTATAATTCTTGCACTGGGGAAGCTGAGGCAGGAGGATTGCGATGAGTTCAAGGCCAGCCTGGGCTCCACAATGAGTTCAAGATCAGCTCAGACTACACATCGAGACCCTATCTCAAACCCACCTCCCCAAAAAGGGCTGGAGATGTGACTCAGTGTGAAGACTCGAGTTTCCTCCCAGTACTTCGGGAAAAAACTAATCTTGGGCCGACATATTGAGTTATGAAAAACACTGCAAGGAAGAAAAGGCCCCGCACAGTGCAGGCTCCCCTCACACAGCCCCGGCTCCTGACGCCAGCACCGACAGCTTTCTGCCCGAGGGAGGAAAGAAGCCCTGGCCAGAGCTCCAGGACACACGCCGGGGGGGGGGGGAGACGTGGGGGCCAGACAGGTCAAATGTGCTGGGCCCGGGCTCCTGGCCGCCCTGAGACTGCAGTGGGGGACAGGGAGGACTCCCACAGGGCAGCCAGACGCCCCGTCAGGCACCTGGGCTGCTCGCCCGAGCAGCGCGGGCTCTAGGGCCGCCAGACGGGCTCGCAGCCTCAGCGGTCGGCTGCTGTCTCCCAGCCCTGCCCCTGCGGAGCTCCGTGCACTCCCGGAGCCTGCCTGCCTCCGCCCTGTAAAGACTGGGCTTCAAAACACGTCAGATTGATTTTAACCCCCAGAGGACTCGTCTTCAGCTGCTCCTCCTCCCAGCGTACAGACAAGGGGGGCTCGGGGCGGAGGCTGTGCCCTAAGGCTGCACAGGGTTTGGCGACGGCGACCCGTGGGCTCCTAGCCCTCCCCAGGCCGGGTGGACGGCTCTGAGGCTCCCTGTCCTGCGGAGTCACAGGAAGTGCATCTCTCTGGGGCTCCTCCACCTTGCTTCCAGCCCAGAAGGGGGTGCAGGAAAGATCGAGGTGTCCCGTGGGCGCTGCCGGGCGCCACTGGCCTCACGGTGCGGCTGCTCCTCGGGCCTCCCGGGAAGGCCCTGCAAAGAGGCGGCAGGACCCGGGTCTGCAGCAGGGCCGGAGCGTCACAGTTCCCAGCGCTGTTCTCAGGAAGGGACTAAAGAGGCTTCTCCCTTTCTTGTAAGTTTATAGGATGTTATGCTTTTCTAACTCATTTTTTCTTAAGTATTTGTAACTGTAAAACACTGTGAGCAGTTCCATTTCTGGACAGATACACAGAAACTAAAAGCAGGGGCTCAAGCGGATGTTTGCACCCCGTACCTCAGCTGCATTATTCACCGTACCCCAAAGGTGGGAACCCCCAAATCCAGGTGCAAGGCTAAGTATAATGGAATATGCACAAATAATGGAGTATCATTCAGCCTGAAGGGAAGGAACAGACTTGCCCCAAGTGTGAGTTTGCAGACGTGGGTGGCAACTGGGGACACCACTTACCTGGAGATGAAATTCACAGAGTTAGAAAGTAGAACAGTGGTGGTCACTGACCAGAGGGGGGATAGGAAGGGAAGCTGTTGTTTAACGAGTTTCCCTTTTACAAAATGGCAGTGGAGACAGGCCATCCCACCACTGGGGAGGCTGAGGCAGGAAGATGTAAAGTTTCAGGCCAGCCTGAGCTATACACAAGGCTAGCCTAGCCTCCAGGCTGACACTTGCACAAAAAAGAGAAAAAGAGCCAGATGTGGTGGCT
>PVIC010059380.1:0-10118 GCA_004025085.1 Thryonomys swinderianus | reverse complement strand
CCCAATTTAAAACAGGTGGCTTTTTATGTAAGATCCAAGTTATGTGAAAAATCGGCCATGATGGTTTAGCTCAGAAATGTTCCTCAAAAGAATCACGTGTTCCGAGGTGGGGCTCTGGGCTGTTACTGTGCCGCTGGGGGCTGTGGTCCTGCGTGGGCTGGCTCACAGGTGAGGCTGTTGGGGGGGAGGGGCGGGGCATCGGGCCTGACCTGGAAGAGCAAATCACCTCCGCTTCTTCCTTCCTCCTCGTGTGCTGCCTCCCTGCGGGGGCGGCTCTTCCGCCCGTGCTGTTTCTTTCTGTCCTTGGTTTGTTTGGGTTCTGGTGCAAACTCAGGACCTTGCCCTTGCAAGGCAGCCGCTGAGCTCAGTCCTCAGCCCCCGCCGCACCGTGTCTGCGGCTCCTCTGAACTGTGGGTAGTAAATATCGTGTCTCTGCAGCGAGGCAAATTCCCAACGCGTCAGCTTTGTATTACTTTTGGTTCAATATCTTCATTTCAAAGTGATGTTTTAAAATATCATATATTTTGATATTTGATGGCCCATTCCAATTAAGAAAAAGCTCAACCTGGATTCACTCCTTGAATTAATGTCTTTGAAATCCATCCACATTTGACCCGCTCTTTAACTGTTGGTGATGTTTGCTCAACTTTCAGGTATGTTACAGTTTGGATTCGGGTCAGTTTTACTTTTTAAAACGCTCAGCAGCTTGGTCTGATCCAACCATATAGATCACGGTTTTAGCGATGTAAGGCTCAGGGCTGTTCCACAGAGCATGCCTAGTGTTCCAGCAGGGACACGCGTTGGGATCACTGGCCGCCATAGTCACTCCCAGCGTTGGCACGAAGTTCCTGGCACTCGCAGCTTAAGGGAGCAGAGGTTTAAAGGCCTCATAACCGTAGGGAGTCGAGTCCAAAGTCAGCCGGTCCAAGGCAGTAATGGTCTGGCGGAAGGGCCTGGCAGATGACACTTGCACATCTTGCCAAGATGAGCTTCGGTGAGCTGAAAACATACCAGGCTAGGCCTAGAGCCACCAATTTAAGGCAGTCAATGATTGTTCCTCTCTGCTGATATGCCGGGGCTGCCGGCAAGCGGACACTACCTGAGCCGGGGGGTGGGGATGAGGAAAACACAAGACAGACAAAGACAGACAAAGACGGGATCGGGAGGACCTTTCAGTCAGTACCGAGCAGGCGCCGTGTTTATTGATCAGGCTGTATTTATACTGATTTAGAAGGGTAACATGACGTCAATAACGGTTACTATGATCTTATACATTTATCATTTGGTTGGTAGAAACAAAAGCAGGTAATCAAGAGATCAGTACATTTCTTAGAAACGAGAGCAGAAACAAATGGTAACTATAAGCACCATAAAGGGCAGACAGCCGACTCAGGAGTTATTCCCCAAAACCCCAGGCATAAATGCCTGGTCCAGTTACACCATGCTGAGCCACTTCCCACAGTGATGTAGATTTCTCTTTTCAGGAGGCTTTTGTGGAAATTTCTTCTGCCAACAGTGAACTCAAGGGTATAGTTCTTCCACTTTCTGGTTCTCTCATCTCTGGGTTCTTTGTGGAGTACGAGCAAAGTCTCACCGAAGCCAGAAAGCAAAGACGGAAGGACTGGCAAGAACACGCCCTTCAGGGTCTCCTGCCAGGGACCCACCTCCGACCAGGCCCTGCACCTAACAACCGGTCCAGCTGCGGAGCGCCTCACTTGATGACTCTGCTCCTGCCACCACAGCCCAGTCACCTTGCAAACACAGGAGTCTTTGGCGGGGCGACATTTGAGATCTGAATCATAACAGTGGCATGAGAGAAGTACATGTTTCCGTGCCAGGGAGTTGCATTCAGTACAAACATCTTTGCTCTCTCCATAATTTACTCATTCTCTGCAAAATACCTAGAGATGAGAGAACCAGAAAGTGAAAGAACTCGTACCCTTGAGTTCATTGTTGGCAGAAGAAATTTCCACAAAAGCCTCCTGAAAAGAGAAATCTACATCAGCAGACAGGAACAATTATTGACTGCCTTAAATGGGTGGGTCTAGGCCTAGCCTAGTATGTTTTCAGCTTTTATTAAACTTCTTTCTCTATTTTGACATGAAGCTATTCTTCTGTCACTGTTTTCCCTTAGTCATTTACTCAAGAAAGATTATTTCACCTGTACTACCATTTAACCTATGTTTAAGGGTCATACACACAAGCACATAATGTAATTTTTGACAGATACTGTGATGAAATTCAGACATGAGTGATTTTGCGTTATAGTGTGAGTTCTGATCATATTCTACCTTTACTATATTATTAGTTTACCTATCAGGCAATGTACATATGTCACTTCCCACATAAGATATTTCCCATTTCTCTTTCCCAGCCTTGACCCTGTTATTAGCATAAATTGTATATTTTCATATCTTTTTTTGTTTGGCAATCAGTACTATTAGGAGTTTCCTAATGGATTATTTCTTTAAATAAATTTGAAACTCAAAGTACCTTAATTTTGTTGAAACAGTGATTTATCTTTGGAAGAGATTAAAATAATATGAAAAACTTTATGAATTTATTCATGATTTACAAACTCTTTAGCTTCTCATTTCTGATGCTCTCTGCTCTATTCTGTAGATCACTGTTTCTACATAGCATCATTTTTCTTCTTCCTGAAGGACTTCTTTGAACATTTGTTCATGTGGGTATTTGCTCTCAGTGAGGAGATTTTTTTTTTTTTTTTAGACAGGGTCTCACTTTGTAGTTCAGGCTGGCCCTGAGCTCACTATGTAGCCCAGGCAAGCCTGGAACTCAGCAATCCTCCTGCCTCTGCCTCCTGAGTGCTGGGATTACAGGCGTGAGCCACCACGCCCAGCATTGTGGTATGTGGTATCTATTGCTGGTAGGCGTGAGTCACCACGCCCAGCATTGTATGTGGTTACCGGGCATCGAACTCAGGACCTTGTGCTTGTGAGGCAGGCGCCGGAACCACTAAACTAACCCTCTGGCCCTATTTCAGATATTTTAAATGTCTGAAAATTTTCGCACCTCACTTGCGTTTGGCCACCGTCTTCCTAATCTTTTCAGACATCTTCTTCCCCACCGCAGAATACTGTCTCCAACGCCCTCTGGCGCACACGGAGGGGACATCACGCCGTCCCGTGCGCAGCGTTCTGCTCTCCGCTGAGCTGCCCTGCAAATTGGAGCTGTTTGGTTCCCTCAGTTCTGTCCCCCCCACCTTGCCCTCCTGACTCACGTGAAGACTTTCTCAACAATGCAAACTACTGTATCTGATGGTAGTGTCTCTTTTTCCTTGATGCCCTTGTTCACGCCTTTCGCCTCTTCGAGGTGACTGAATCTGCCCTTATTATTTCATTGTGGCTACAAGTGGATGTCCCTCCACTGATCATCCATATTCTTTTTTTTTGAGACAGGGTCTCGCTTTGTAGTTCAGGCTGGCCCTGAGCTCACTATGTAGCCTAGGCAAGCTTCAAACTCAGCAATCTTCCTGCCTCTGCCTCCCGAGTGCTGGGATTGCAGGCGTGAGCCACCACGCCCGGCACTGTGGTATGTGGTATTGATGGCTGGTGGGTGTGAGTCTCCACGCCCAGCATTCTATGTGGTTACCGGGATCGAACTCAGAACCTTGTGCTTGCCAGGCAGGCGCCAGAACCACTGAGCTAAATCTCTGGCCCCACCATCCATATTCTTAATGCCATTTCTCTTATATTTTAGAACAGTTTTAGTCTTTATTTTATTACTGCCTCAGAAATCTTTATTTCTTAGAACCCTTTGGTTTAGGAAGTTTTCATAAAATAGAGAGCCTTGTGTCCTGCTCATCAAAGACTAAACAGCTGTTCTGTTAAATTTCATTTTCATTCACCTTTTGTGAGATGTGAGAGCTTTGTCTTTGTCTTGCTCTGAGAACTTCCACAAGTCATTGTAAGTAGAAATGTGAAGATTTTAAGATTTCATTTTAATCTCTGCCTACTGTTTTGAGGTTTGTTCATTGAAACTCTTACTTGTGTTTGTATTTTGTTAGCTAATTAGTGGCAGGCTGCTAGCTTCCTCAGCTATACACTAGACTTCTTCCAATTGTCCATAAAGTGAGAAAAAATTATAATGAAAGATGTGTGAGAATCCCCTGCTCATTTCTCTTACTTTGTGCGTAATTGGGCCTTTTTTGTTTTGCATGTGAGTGAACTGAGGCTTAGAGTGGATTTGTTGTTAAAATGCCTGGAGATAGCCTGCTGGAACAAATGCTAATCTTAATGTTCCTTTCTAAAGTTCTAAATTTTGATAACCCTCATCCTCTCGTACTAGTTCCCATTTCCAAGAAACAGGTCATGGTTAAATTGTGGATGTGACAACTGTCAAGAGCGGTAATATAGCTATTTCTGTATTCAGTAAAGGTGGCATTTCGTGGTAGGCACGAGTGTGCATGCCTATAATTGTAACTATTCAGGAGGCGAGGCAGGGGCCACAAATTCGAGGCCAGTTGAGCTAACTTGGCAAGACTACCTCAAAATAAAATTTCAAAAGGGAAGAAGATGGGTCTTGCTTGTATATAATCTTCCCAGTATGCATGAGGCCCTATGTTCAAAGCTTCAAAAAATAAAATGGTGTTTTTCCATGCTTATGCATTATGATTACATATCTCCTCTAGAATAATAGTGTATTTATATTATTATGATGATATACTGTGAGAGTTCTCAAAAGGAACTGATGGACATATAGGCCACTTCCAAGATTTAGCTGTTAGGAATCATGCCACTATGACCATAGAGAGAATGTTACTTATACACAATGGAATATTACTGCTGTAAAGAAGGATAAACCTGAATCAGGTGTACAAACATGGATTCATCTTGAGACTACCATGTTAAATGAAATAAATCAGAGATGCAAGATTAAATATGGCACGGCTTCTCCTAAATGAGAAGCCCAGTCAAGTGCAAAATAGAAGACGGATGGGAAATAGGGAGATAGATCTTGTGCCAAAGGAAAGGGAACCTGTGGAGGGAGCGAGCACAGGGGGGACGGGAGAGTGACAGATAAGGAATTAAGATGCGTTACACACATGCGCCCGCTCCCGCAGGAATGTAGTCATCACGGACTGCAAATGTGTACTAATAAACCGAGTGAACAGAGGAGCTGAAGTGTGGGAATACATGGCTATGCGTAAAAAAATCACGAAGAGGATTTATTAGGAGGGTTTGTAAGATCAGGATGGTGAAGAGCCCTCTGCACCCCGGAGAGGCAAAGGATCCTGTCAGTAACTGTGCAGTCCAAGGAGTGGAAGCCGCAGAACGGGACAGACCAAGGGTCCAGGCCCGGCCAAGGGGGTGGCCGGAGCTCCCCGGAGCGTCACTGGGCCGAGCCCACTCTGAAGGGATGGAGAAGCCAAGTCCACAGGCGGCGATGTGAGGGGGGCTGGCTTGTCTTCCTCCCCTCCGCGTCCTCCGCGCTGCAGGCCTGCGGGTGGTGCCTTCCACGCTCGGAGCGGGGCTGCCCTTTCCAGGTCCTGGCCCCCTGCGCGTCTCTCAGACCCCTGCACGGACGTCCACAGTGGGCTTGGCTGGCCTCCCCGGGCCTCTCCATTGAGCAGGCCGACGGTCACGACTAACCGACTGAAGCTTTTTGAGGCATCGAAACACACATCTTGACTAGAAAAGAAATTCGTTTTAGAAATAATGTCCTTAGCGCTAGTTTAGGGTACTTTCTTCTTACTATCAAGATATCTCTTGATATATATATATATATCTCCAGTGACTGCTTCACTGTTATGTTTTGAGACTTCTCGGGTAAATATACTTTCTTATACTTAATAGAAAGCATTGAGTTCAATTTAAAAAGCTTCAATTGACATACAGTAATTTTTAGAGTAGTAAGATATTTTGCTCTATCTCTAAGGTTAGCTGCTTGTGGAATTATTCTATTAAATGCTTATATGTTTTCTCAAAGAAGTGTGACCAACCATGTTTATGTATGTAGCTAGTGATTTATGATTAGAATAAGTAAAAAGGTTTAGCTCCATTTCATCTCAGTGTAAATATGTGCAGGCCAAACAATATTAAAATACACTAGTTCACCTCTGAATGTCTTTCTCTTATTTATTTTAAATCATACATTCTGGGAAACATTTAAATGGGCAAAATAAAACCACAAGGAAGCATACTTAGATCATCTCATTGCTTTTCTTTAGTTAATATCTGTGGCACTGTAAAATCTTTAGCCCTAGGATTTTGAATGAGCCTCCATATTATTTGTGTTTGCCTGTATTTGTATTCAGGTAACACCAGGAGTCTTCTACTTTTAAGGTTCTACAAGCTTTATACTGTTGCAGTGTTAAAGGATTCCCACACAGTCTGTACTAGAAGAGAATAAACAGAAGAGAATATGATAAAGCACTCACGATAAACCTATCAGTACGTTCTCAACCAGTAAACTTAGCCTTAAGCAAAGCGGTGGGTTTAATCTTTTTTTTTTTTTTTTTTTTTTTTTTTGAGACAGTCTCACTTTATAGTTCAGGCTGGCTCTGAGCTCACTATGTAGCCCAGGCAAGCCTTGAACTCAGCAATCCTCCTGTCTCCCAAGTGCTGGGATTACAGGCGTGAGCCATCACACCCGGCACGCGGTGGGTTTAATCTTGATGTTTTCTGTCATTAAACTACTTTGTCTGATTTCTCCTGTTGCTGGCACAGAAGATCTTCTGCAGGGTGCGAGATCCTCAGGCAGGGACATCTGCTCCCTTGTACACTGCTGGTGCTTTAGAGTAAAATTGGAATCTTTCCCCCTCCATTCTGTACCCTTCAAAATATACCAAATGGAATCTCAGTAAGAATCGCAAGTTATCTGTTATCTTTCGAAATTGAACATGCTGCGTATTGACCATGTGCATTACAGACAAATTTACAACGGCCCGATTTCCTGATTAGTGTAAAATAGGATGATTTTTCCACAGACTCAGTGGAGACTAAATCGATTTAGGGTTTTTTTTTGTCTCCTTCTTTTTCATCTGTGTTGCAAACTTGACTCCTTCCGTCTACAGTCACTGCGGCCTAAAGAGGTACAGTAACAGGAAGGTGCTATTGTAACACGTTCACGCGGTCAGTGAGGGCAAGAGGTACCGGAGGTGAAGCAAGAGGCGCCTTGCTGGCCTTCGGCAGAACTCTGCCCTCGGACCCCGTGAGAACGAGCCAAGGTTTCTCCTTGTGTGGAGCCAAGTGCATTATGCTCATCCGCCTTTGAATGTGTCAAGTCAGAAGTGAGAAACAGTCTTAGGCCACCATTGTACGTTGCCGTATCTTATCGGAGCAAACTCTGCTCGTTTAGTGAGTCACTTTGTGCTGCATAGATTAAACTGTGATAGTTATTTATACCTTTTTACTTTGAGTCCATTTCTGTCTAAAGTAAACCTAGAGGGATTGGATTACCCTCTGGTTGGTTGGAACCCTTTCAACGTCTGAGGTATTGAGAACAGTTTATGTGTTTCAACACCCGTAACTTCAGAAAATAGGAGTTTTGATCTCTCAGAATGAATGCAGTAATTCTACCCCAAGAGCGCTGGGGTGAAGTAATTAAAAAACAGAAAAAGGAAAGTCCCAAGCTGGGAGAACGGAATTCAAATCCTAATTTAACAAGGGGCAGGTCACTTGTTAGAGACTGGTCCCTGGAGAGCTCTTGATGCCCCCTGGGTGTGCTTTCCTAACTGTTTAAGTCGCAGGTAACACTAAGCATGCGCATGGGAGGATTAGTAATGGGGTACAGATCCAAAAACCCTTGAAATGTTAGTTCCTATTTCTACTCCCCCGGTTCTGAGGTAATATAGACTTTTATTTACCCCCTGGAGGAACAGGAAACAGAATGTCTATTAAAGATAAGCTATCTGTATCTCTATATAGTATGTAGATATTTATTATATATTTAATTTCAACCGCTTCATCTAATACAGCATATATAACTGAAATAAATGCATCATAATATGTACTTATCATGTTATGTACCAGGCATTACGCGTTACGTGCTGTCAGTGCTGATCGTGAGGGAGCGCAGGGCGCCTCAGCCCCTCCATCCGTCTACCCAGAGGCTGTAATAGTGTTTGGCGCCCAGAAAATACAAAAAGTTCCGGATGCCACTTGAAAGAGTGAATGCATTGTAAGCACCACACAACGGACTTCAAGGTCTTCCAAGCGTTCTGCTTGTTTAGCCCACAAGTAGAAATTACTGTCATTGTCGTTCGCCTGAGATGCAATATGCACCCAGAGAACGTCACGTTGTTAAATTTTCTTCATTTCCGTTCTTTCAGTTTTGGGGAAGTGAAATCCAAAGCGACGGTCGCCTTCGCTGCTACCGCTGCGGTGCCGGGAGGAAGGGCCTTCCCGTGGAAGCCTAGGTAGACTCTCTCCCCGAAGTCCGTGAAACCCAAAACACCGCAGCCGCGGCCGCCTGAGCCCTGGAGCGGGAGTCCTGGGCCGCCGGGCAGAGAACCGCGCCGCGGCTTCGGGAGGGTCCCCGTGACGCAGCCGTGCCGCGGCCTCGCCCTGCGCCCGGGGCGCACTCCCGCCCGACCCCCGCGCCCGCCGGTCGCTCCGGGCTGCGGGCCGCTCGCCTGGCGGCCCCGGGCACACCTCCGGGCCGTGCGCTGCGCAGGACGCCGGAGGGCCGGGCGCGGCGCTGCACCGGGGCCGGGCCGAGGCCGGGCGCCCCGCGCGGGGGCGCTGTCACCTGGCGACGTCGGCGCGCTGCGCGGGGGCGCGGGTCGGAGCGCGGTCCCGAGCATGCAGCGCGCCGCGGGCATCGACAACCCGGCGTTCGTCCCCGGCACCCCGGACGCCCCGCGCCGCGCGCCCGCCGCGCCCTCCCGGGGGGGGGTCCCCGCGGCGCGGACGGGGGTGCCGCCGCCCGGGGCGCGGTCCGAGGCCGCCGAGGGCCCCTTCGGCTGGGGCCGCTGCCGCCCGCGCTGCCTGCAGCGCCTCAACACGCCGGCCGGCTTCCTGCTGCACTACTGCCTGCTGGCCGTGGCGCAGGGTGGGTGCGCAGGGCGGGCGGCCGGCGCCCGCGGGAGTCAGGTCGAGCGAGGCTGGAGGGGGCGGGCGGCCGGGAGGGTCCTGGCGGCGGGCGGAGGACGGAGGGTCGAAGTCGCCCTCGGGGACCGACGGGGGAGGGCGGGGACGAGGCGGGGGCCCTGAAGACGCGCTCAGACTCGGTTCGGTTCGCTGCGTGGTGTGCAGGTGATCCGGCTCGGGAAAGTCGGCCTCGGAGTGTTTCCTTAAGCATTTGGGAAGGATGGGAAGAGCTACTTTGGAGTCGGGACTCAGAAGTTGCTCTCCTCAGAGTTAAGGAGGATCTAAATCCAGGAGCCGACTTCTGTCCTTTTTTTTTTTTTTTTTTGAGACAGGGTCTCGCTTTGTAGTTCAGCCTGGCCCTGAGTTCACTGTGTAGCCCAGACAAGCCTGGAACTCAGGAATCCTCCTGCCTCTGCCTCCAGAGTGCTGGGATGACAGGCGTGAGCCATAGCCTGACGAATTTTACTTAGTAGTTTTAAAGACGAAGGGAGGGAGGGAGGGAGAGAGAGAGAGAGAAGTTGACCTTAGCACTTAATTTCCTAAGGTGCTTCCTATTTTCACTTACGTACAGTAGAAGTCGTTAGAAAGCGTCCTTGGCCTTTGCGTAGCTTAACGTCGTCCAAGGGATTCATGGGACTAGTGCCTCCCTTCCCGAGGCGTTTCACCTTCACTTTCCAAAGAGAAATTTTATCATAAAGGCAACGGTTTTTAGCGACTTTTTCTTAATAAGTGTGACAGGTGTGTTGGGAAGTTGACTATGGATGGGAAGTTTTCATTCTGACAGGGAAGTATTTCCTCAGAAAAGCGTCATGGAAGGTCCTCTTGGTACTTTACCCGAAACCTCAGGGACTGTTCATCAGATTATAGTTCTGTGACATTGGCATGAAAAGCGAGTATCATGGTAGGACTTAGGAAAGTTGTTTTACCACTTTTATTTAAATGTATATTTTTAAATGCTTCTTTGCTTTCTTAGTGTGTGTCTGTGGTACATGACGTTTGCATTCCTTGTTGGAAGCTGGTACATGTATATAACAATTCATAGTCTCATCTCCTTTCCCGTTTTAG
>PVIC010059379.1:0-10142 GCA_004025085.1 Thryonomys swinderianus | reverse complement strand
AACAGGAATCCGTGTGCTGCCTCTGAGTTCTGTGTCTCCCATTTGTCATTAGACACTTCTATTGCACTCGGAATTAAAAAGAAAGAGAAACCTTCTTTGTCCCAAGTGCTCCACCCAAGCCAATGATTTAGAGCCATGTCTGTAAAACAATCACTTACAGGTTTATTGGTTTTAATGTTATTTAAAGAATCTTGAGCTCAGGCCGGAGGGTTAGCTCAGTGGTTCCAGCGCCTGCCTCGCAAGCGCAAGGTCCTGAGTTCGATCCCCAGTAACCACATATAATGCTGGGCGTGGAGACACGCCCACCAACAATCAACACCGCATACCAAATGCCAGATGTGGTGGCTCACGCCTGTCATCCCAGCACTCGGGAGGCAGAGACAGGAGGATTGCTGAGTTCACGGCGGCTTGCCTGGGCACCATAGTGAGCTCAGGGCCAGCCTGAACTACAAAGTGAGACCCTGTCTCAAAAAAAAAAAAAAAAAAAGCAAAAAAAAAAGAATCTTGAGCGTGATTCCAGTGTTATATAATCTTCCTACAAGTTCAAGGGAAGCAGGAGGAATTTTGTCTTGCCATCGAAGTACCCGGTGCCTGAGGCACACAGCTGTAATCCCGGAACTCTGAGAGGCTGAGGCACCAGCTGTGTTATCCCACAGTGAGAACACACGTTTGAGCCCAGCCTGGGTAATTTAGCAACTCAGTGAGACCCCTACTCAGAAATGAAAAATAAAAAAAGGGTGTGAGATGTAGCTTAATCCTAAAGTCCTGGGTTCAATCCCCAGAAATCCCCCCCAAAAAAAATTCAAGATAAACTAAACAAAGTATTAAAGCATATTCACACCCAATCTATGTGTACGAAAGCAAAACACAAAGTCATATGAGCTCTCCGCAGAAACCAAATCCTTCACATTTCATTGAGAAAAAGTACTGCAGAAGCATAAAGTAAATGAGACTGCAAAAACAGCACCATGTAGGGCTGGGGATTTAGCTCAAGTGGTACCGCACCAACCTTGGACACACAAGGGCAGGAGTTCGATCCCCCAGTAGCACAAAAAAAAAAAAAAAAGAAAAGAAATAGCACCATGTTGTGAGTGTCCTTAAAGTAAATAAACCGTGGTCACCTCCCTTTTATCAGAACACGTTGGCTAAGTCACTACCACAAAAGTATTTCTGCCTCAAAAGCCATGGACCAGGGGTCCCGGTTACCCTAGGAGAGGGGTGGTTGTCACACTTGTGCCTCTGTGGAGCTTTTGTGCAAGCACAATTATAAAGGTGCCAGCCATCGGTTCTGGGCTACCATCTAAAAGCTCTGCATGAAAATCAAAGCTTTCTTTTCATCAGGACCCTGACTGGGCGTATTTCTTGTTCGCTGCTAGCAACGGTGTTTCTGTTGACAGCAGATATGTGCGCTCACCAGAAAAGCGTCACAGGGTTGGTAACCGACCTGCGGCCTCAAGCAGCTAAGCAAATAGCAGAGACCAGAGTCCATGCAAGCTGTCCAGGCGCCCAGGGCTCAAGTTCAGAGCCACGGTACCTGTTCCTTTTAACCCTGACGTGTCCCCGCAGGAGCGGACGGGCTCTACTTCCGAAGAGCAGACACATGGATTGTATCATCCAAAAGGCTGAGGCCCTGGACGGGGCCCATCTGATGCAGATCATCTGGGCAGACGGAGAAGACTCGCTGTACCCGGCTGTGTGGCTCAGAGACAACTGCCAGTGCCCCGACTGCTACCTAGACTCTGCCAAAGCCCGGAAACTCCTGCTGGAAGCTCTGGATGTGAACATCACTATCGAAGGCTTGACGTTTGACAGAAAGAAGGTAACTGCCCCTGCAGTGATCTCTTCCTGGCTTTCGAGGAGCGGAGCTGCAGTAGCTTCCAGAGCTGTCGCTCCCGCTGGTAGATAACTGCCAGCCTGCCGGCCTGCGCAAGTGCTGACCCTCACGGCATGGTCACCTCTGCCCCGATTATCACAGCTATGGTTTTGTTAATAAAATCTGTAGTGTTGCTCCTTATTATTTTAATCCATGGCAGTCCTAAGACAAAATCCAACTACTTCTACTTCAAAAACAGTGCTGCTGGGCCTCCATTTATTCATCAGGAGAGCAGGGTACGAACAGTTTGGGCGTAGGGAGGTCGGGATTTGGTTAATCACAGTGTTAGCTCACAGTAAGTAGGCCGGATTAATATTTTAATCAAACGAGCAGCAGATGTGTGTGTCATGAAAGCGTAGTTCTCGAAACCGAACCAACCACATGGGCCCACCGCCCTGGGCGTCTCTTCCAGATTCTCCTGGTTTGGTCTGAAGACAAGTGTTGCCCGAAGGGCTGTCTTGTCCCCACTGTTTGGTCCTCATGGCAAAGGACTCTGCCCCTGAGTCTCACCTGCAGTGCTGGGGGGTCCCCTAGAGTGACTGGGGCCACATGAGTTGCCTTCCTGCCGCTGGTCGTGTAGTCAGCCCTCAAAATGATGTCATTACTCTCCAGTATTATGATCACTATTGCCACGGTCTTTCCTCTTCGTGGTCAGTACTGTCCGTAAAACGCGACAGAAATCCCAAGTGGGATCTAATTTCAGTCCTCACAGAAGCGTCGGGGTCCTCTGCTTTAGAGGGTTCAGAAGAATCTCAGGTCCAGCCAGTTCTATTTTTGCGATTCTGTTTTAGCAGCCACAGGCTTTAGACATAACTTCCCAGCCCGTGGGGAAAGAAACAGAAAGCGAGGGGAACGGGATGGATTCCCCAGCGACCCCACAAGGCTTCCAGAAGTGGCCGCACGGGGAACAGCGGCGTGCACAAGCGAACTGCCCGGGTGCTGACCTTTGCCTTCCGTGCCACAGGTCTGCGTCACGTGGCCCCAGGGGCACTGCAGCGAGTTTGAAGCTGACTGGCTGAAGAGAAGATGTTTTTCCCGGCAGGCCAGAGCAAAGCTGCAACAAGAGTTGTTTTTGCCAGGTAATCCTGCTCTGGTCTTTGACATTTTTTAAACCCCTTCTAATTAGGATAGTATAAAATGTGTAATTATTTTAATTACCCGTCCTTGTGGGGTGCAGGGTGACAATTTGTGTAATGGTCGAACCAGAGCACTTAACACTTCCCTCTCCCCCTTTGTATAGATCTCATAGTGAGTCGCGTGCTCCACAGTAAATTCGCACCTCTGGGCTCTGGGGAGGAGGATGTTGTCATCGGGGGGCGTGTGTGAAGCGTGACTGACTCAGACGGTCTAGGCGGAGACGGAGCCAGGGCGGAGCAGCCTACACACTCAGCAGGGTGGGCATGGGAGACGCACAGCTGCTTCACATCTCTGTCATCCAAACTGGGACCTGGAGCCCGACACACATGCAGAAGTCCCCGCAGGGAGCAGCACGCCGCTGCCTGGCAGTGCGGTCTTGGGCCGGGTCAACACAAGGCAGCAAGGCGGGGATTCCCGCGCCGGGGTCCACAGACAGAATGAGGTCCTCGCTGAGTCCGTGACGTGGTGGATCCGGCAAAGATCAGAGGGGTCTGCACAGCAGTGCACGGCGGAGGCTGCCGGTGCCTCTCACACTCACCCACACAGCCAGCACTTGCGTCTGCAAAACCCAGTGTGCCCGTGTGTGTGTGTGTGTGTGTGTGTGCGTGCGCACGCACGTGCGCACGCGCGTGTATGTCTGCATGCACAGGCACTTTGGTCTCAGTAAGAACCGTGAGAAAACTGTTCAGAAAAGCAATGAAAGGTAGACTCAGAGGGAAAAGAAGAGATTACTTTTGAGCTGAGACAAACTAAAATGAGAACTAGAAACAAATCAGGTTTTTTGAGTGGAAAAGCACAGTAACATACCTCAAACAAAGACACGGGTGATGGTGGGACAAGATCATGATTCATTTTCTCTTCAAGATTTACTATATGAGATGATGTGGGTTAAAGGCAGAGCGTGGCACATGTGATTGTTTTCATGTATTTCCTAGAAACTTAACTCCTACAAACACGCTCGAAGGCAAGTTGCTTTCCTTTCCGCTGCTCCTATCGGACCATCCCCCAGCAGGTGGCCGTGTTGAATTCTGTGGCACAATAGTTGGACTCTGTGTCATGTGTGAAATAGAGGGTTCGCCTGACTTGGCAAGTCTGAAGTTCTCCAACACGTGGGGTAACTGGGTGGCTTTCACTGCTGACCACGACAGTGCAGTGGCTGTGAAGACATTACTCCCTAACGACTCGAAAACACGGCCCTCCTTTCCCTGTGGTTATCGACAGGAAGGTCCGTCCCCTCCTCTTTAAGCACAGACCAGCCTTGTCAGGAATGAAGACCGTCTGATCAGTCTCACCGTTCTGACAGCTGACACGGTTTTATTCAAGGGCTGTGTCTCAGCCTCCGGAGGCCCATTTCCCCTTTGTCCACACCTGTAGCAGCTGAACATGGACACTTTTCCTGGGAAAACTATTTTCCTGATTTCCTCCGATGAGTGCATTCTTTTGAAATCTCAACTTACCTAACTTTGGAGCAATTGCCTGGGTCAAATAACACTATCTCAAATGTATAGCTTTTTATTTATTTTAGATTCCTTCTAATACTCAGCATACTCCCCCCCACACTTAGATCTGCCTCAGTTCTGTGATTCTGTCATAGTTTAGTTTCATTTCCTTCCAGTTCTTCTTTAAATTATTTCAGGAGGGAAAGCCAGTATTTTATTATCAGGACTTAAGCTTTTGAGCTCTATAAAAGGGCCTGGCCACTCCCCTGCATTAATATTTCTTGAGGTGTCCAGTTTTAGAGCTTGCCTTTCTCAGTCCTGTTGGGCAATAGCAGGATGGAAATGATGCTAGACTCAGTTAAGTAGTGGAAAAACTGCTCCCAGTGACAGGCTGTGATTTGGAACACCCTAAGGAGTGCTGGCTGCACACTGGAAAATACTGTAATGATTTAAAACAAAGTTTTTAAAATACATTCTTAAAATGTGCAGCTGATGTGTAAGAGGAGAAATAAATAGGACGTGTTTGGGATATCGGCTCCACGGCTTTTTCCCCGCGGAATTCGATCCCCTGTCTCAGTGCCACCGCATACTTTCAAACACTGAATCTCCAGGGCACGTCTACACGCTCAGCTCCATTTGTAAAAGAATTTTTTCAGTCCCAGTAGCAGCATTCTGTCTTCTGTTCCTTCCGTGGAGTAAGGACCTACAGAGCTTTTCAGGGCTGGAGCCACAGTCTCCCTCTGTATGGACAGTCAGCCGCGTGACGGATGCACGAGGACCCTCCCGCCAGCTGAAAGGTGGGAGGAGTCTCCCCTTTCAGTTCACTAGAAATGTTGGGTTTCAACCAACAAGCTGCAGGCTCTGTAAGGAAACAGCAAGACCAAAAGAAAAGAGCTGGGCTGTGTCCTTGGGGCCTGCCAAGTCCAGCAGGGAGCAAGAGCCGTGAAGCGAGTCAGCATGAGGCCTACTGAGCCCCTGAGAGCCTCACCCTACAGGTTAATGGTGTGACAGGAGAGAAACTCGAAGGGAAGAGGGGAGAGAACTGGGCTGGGTCAAGATGCGTCCACCAGAAGGCGAAGAAAGTCTCAGCAGGGAAAACGGCATGTGGAAAACCATCCGTATGTCGAACAGGACAGGCCTGGCAAATGGCAATTAATCTAGGAAGTTATAAGTTTCAGGCGACTGAGAAGAAGGGAAACACCAAAGTAGGAAACAGCTTGAGTACCGTATGGGGCCCTCGACCCCAAGCGGGGGAGCACGGAGCAAGGCCCCATTCTGTCTGTCCCCCCACTGGCTTCCCTCCGAATCCACTCACAGAAATGAGTGCCAGAGCTTTGCAGGTTTAAGAAGAGGACTTAGGATTTTGTCTTTGGTTTATGTTTTCAGTATGGCACCTGTAGGGTTTCGATAAAGTGGGCTGTAAGCTCCCAAATGCTTCCAAGTCTGGCAGCACGGGCTGTACTTGCTTTTCTTCTGTCCTGAGCTCCCCTTCCCAAGCGCATCTTTAGCAGAAGCTTTGCAGGAACCCCACAAAGAGCACCCTGGCACCAGATCTGGGTGTGGAAGGCCTTGGTGTGGTTGTGTGTGTCAGGTGAGGGACAGGGCGGGGGAACCCTGGCATGACCTAGGATCGGCTCTTTAGGAGACACTGTGACCTCAGAGGCGGAGAGGCCAGTAGGATTCACACTCACTGCAGCCTGGGAGGGCCCTGACCTGTTCTCTACTCTCTGGTGTCATCCCGGCATACAAACATTTCCTGCACGGAAGCTGAGGACTTCAGCAGAACCCTGGGAACATACAGATTTTTTTTACATAATTGTGTTTGAGTTTCTCTGTGAAATGCTGACCTAATTAGACATTCATTTGTATGACTGTGAGACACAACATTTCAACTGACCAAACTAAAGTGAAGAAAATCTTTGTATGCTGTGACTCATATCTTTACAAATCTCTTTGTTCTTTCTATGAATACTCAGTGTTTGAATGAATGCCTGCTTTTCCTACATCTTTGGATTGGTACTAAAACATTTTATATTACTATTAGTTATTGAAAGTTGAGATTTAAAAAGTTGTAATATTAAAAATATCTTTTTTTCATTGAGAAAATCTGGTCAGATTTCTCGGTCTAGGACTGAATTCACAGCGTGGTCTGTAACCTTTCTGGTTTTTTTAGTATCTATTTATTGGTGGTGTGAGGAATTGAAGCCAGGACCTCTCACCACTCGCATACACCTCCAGCCTCAGATGGACATTTCTGCCCAAGTTCCATCTCCCTTCCAGTCTTCACTATGATCCCCTCCACCCACAGCTGCAGTCTGCTCCTTTGTTCCGGGTCTGCCCAGCTTCTAGCTGAACAAACTGGAACGCTGATGTTCAAGGTGGAATCCATTCTCTAACTTCACTAAACTCTGCCTCTCACTGTCACAGGTCTGTTTTCCTCCACCCAAAGCTTTCTGCTTTTGATCCAAGCGCAGTCTCTGCGGCCCTCCAGCTCCTTGCTCAGCCTTTGCCTGGGCCGCAGCAGCGCCCCCACCTGACCCTGTGGGGGAGGGCAAGGTGACCCTGGCCCACACCACGTGTTCGGGCTCAGGAAACAGCCAGAAAGGGCAGCTCCGCACCTGAGTTTCCTTCTCATTCACAAGGAACCCCGTCATTGAGATCTCTCCTTCCTTCCTTTCCAGTTTCCATTTCTTTTATTTCTTAGGGTTTTGTAACTCATTGCTTTTATGAGTCCATGTTCACAGTATATAGTCATCACACTCTTCATGGGGCTGAGCACGTACACAGAACACATCTAGTTTTTTGGGGGGGCTAGAAATATTTGATTTTTATTAATTTAAATTTATGAGATGTTCCTTGGGTTACTTAGGACTTGAAGAGGGCACAGATTGAGCTTATATTTAGGTTTCAGTGAGCAGCTAATTTAAAGTTTGGGGTCCACTCGACAGTTTAACAATGGATATATTTACTTTCTAAGCTTAAGTTTCCTGATTCTTTGGGTTCATTCTGATTGTACTTTTGCTGTTAGCCATCAAAAGTGCAATAAACCAGGACTTCTGTCATATTACAAGATAAAATACATATCACGGACTTTTTGTATCATTAGAAAATATTTTAAACGCAGAAGTGTAGAGTGTAATGCAATTTATTTCTTGCATTTTAGCCATCTAATATCATCTGGTCTTAACATTTGCCCCTTTGCTTCAGATTTTAAAGAGAAAACTATCACACATAAAGTGAAAAATAGTTTTCTTCTGAGTCCTCATCTCACCATAGTACATATGAGATAAAATACATAAATATAAATTTATTAATCTTTTACATGTTTTAATATTTCTCCATTGAATAATATTCCTAAACAATGTTACCTTGCTGGGATATTTTCACATTTGACATACATGGTAGTGTTTTGTACATAACCAATACCTTGACTTTTTTCACTGAACATTAAGTTTTTGTTTTTTGGTTTTTTTTTTTTTTGCTTTTTGAGACAGGGTCTCGCGTTGAAGTTCAGGCTGGCCCTGAGCTCACTATGGTGCCCAGGCAAGCCGCCACGAACTCAGCAATCCTCCTGTCTCTGCCTCCCGAGTGCTGGGATTACAGGCGTGAGCCACCACGTCCAGCACTGTAGTATGCGGTGTTGATTGCTGGTGGGCGTGTCTCCATGCCCAGCATTATATGTGGTTACCGGGGATCGAACTCAGGACCTTGCGCTTGCGAGGCAGGCGCTGGAACCACTGAGCTAACCCTCCGGTGCTCAACATTAAGTTTTTGAGAATCATCCATCCTGATACCTATTCACCCATTTTCACTAATGTGTAAAATTTCTCCAGAAGTTAATTCAACATAGGGGTAAATAACGAGGGGAAAGAAGAAACTGTGATGGTAAAAAAAAGGGGGGGAACAAACTCATGTAGGTAGGGATTGGAGGGTTGTAGGGTGGGTAGGAGAATGGGAAAAAATGAGAATTAAGTCATGTCATATACTGGTACAAATTCTCAATGTTGAGTGTGATCATGATATGATGCGCCACCAGAAACAACCGAAGTGTCCTTCTGTAGGAAACCATAGAACACATCTTAACACTTTCTGGGCCCTTTCTCTTCCCTTCCCCAATCTCTGCATCTACTCTCCATTTGCAAAAGATCTACCTCCCTGTTTCCTGTTATCTATCTTTTATTTTGCTCTCTCTTTATTCTTTGGAGTATATATTTCTCATTGAAGAGAAGCCATGCAATATTTAAGTTTGTGAGTCTGATCTAGGTAACCGAACTTGATGATTTTGAGGTCCCACCCATTTTCCTGGAAGGACTTGAGTTTACCCTTGTTTGTGGCAGGTTAATACTTCGCCGTGTATAAATACCTCATTTTCTGTATTTATCGCTCTGTTGATGAACATGTAGGCTGCTTCCAAGATTTAGCTATTTTGACCTGTGCTCCTGTCAAGAAACCCACACATTTTTCTGTTGGCACAGAGACTGGTAGTCTGCAGACACGGGGTGAAAACTGGAGCCTGTCCCTCCTGACAGCTGAGTGGTAGCTGCGTCACTGGCACAGTGTGGCCTCCGCTCATGACTCTGCAAGTTCACCCCCCGTGCCTGCTCATCACCGCACCGCCACCCCGGGTCTCCAGGGCTGTGGGGTGCAGGGTGCCGTCCTCACTGGGCTCTCCGACCGCCCACGGGTTCTCTAGAAGCATGCGGCCCTCTGCCGGGTCTGCTGTACTGGGGTCTCTGACTGTGCTCCTGCCCTCTGCTCCGGCGTCATGGTGTTTCAGGTGCACTCGACAGAGAAGGCAGTCAAGAGGTGAGAGGAGCGTCTGAGGGTCCACCCCTCCCTCCCTCGGCTCCACCGGGTCATGGCAGAGGTGCCAGGCTGCAGGGCTGCACTGAGGTTTTCATAGATATCGTCTTACTCAAGTTAAATCCACCCAGGCACGGCGGAGCAGACCACACAGAACACGCAACTCAAGACAGCCATGCTGTCCTAGGCGTCAGCCCCGGAACATGTCACACAAAGGAGAGCGGGGAGGGGAGCCGGGGCTCGGTACCCATGAAACACGAGGCAGAACCAGAACCTTCAAACACATGCAGAGCTCACTGGACAAGAAGTACAAAGTGCCCAGGATGGCAGCAACTCGCAGCGGAGGCTAAGAGACCCCGACGCCTGTCTCCTCCCTGTGGCCTTGGGTGCAGCCCTTGTGAGCTGGTCTCAGGAAGAGGCAGCAAGAGGCTGGCACAGGCGCTGCCCATCCATGAGCCGTGTGGACACAGCCCAGCGCAGGTGGGCAGCAGGTCTGGCACCCTAGAAATAACACACCACGAACCCGCACGTGGTTGGCTCAAGAACCTCTTTGTGTCTCTCCCTTCCTGAAATACAGCTCAGGGCGCAGGAATGTGACGGTGCCCTCTGGAGCTGCCTTGTATAAGCGGCTCCCTGACAGCTGGCGTGGAGCCGGCTCCTACGTTTACGACGTGTGAAGCACATGTTCGAGGAAGTATTTATTAGTAAGACCCTAAGTTAAATTAAGAAGCTGTTCATGCCTTAAATACTCCATCATTCTCCATTCTGCCTATGTCCCAAGAACCAAGCACGAGACTTCAGTTTGTTTTTAATGTATTCTCTTGACAAATGATTTAGTTACTCAAATGGGTTGTGTTTTTCTTAATTCCCCTGATAGTTATGTTTCACAG
>PVIC010059378.1:0-10144 GCA_004025085.1 Thryonomys swinderianus | reverse complement strand
AATAATTTGCTGCACATAAGAAACACACTTAATTCGTAAAGAAATTCAGAGACTAAAAGTCAAAGGATGGCAGACAATACTCTATGCAGCAATAAACTGGAAATATTCAAGGGCAGTTGTACTATTTGCAAAGTGAACTTCAAACTAAGAATAATTAAGAGGGACAAAGAAGGTCACAACATCCTTGCAAAGGGAATAATCCAAGAGAAATAAATGGTAATCATAAATGTGCACCAAATAGTAATGCACCCTACTATATTAAAAAAACATTCATTGAAAAATCAAGTAAGCATTATCATAATAGTAGAAGGGACCTCAATACCTCACTGTCACAAATAATCAGGTCAACTAGACAAAAAAAAATGAAATACTAGAAATCAACCAAACTCTTGAACAAATGGACTTAATAGATGTCTTCTGAGTGTTCCACCCTATAAAATTGAAATATATATTTTTTTCTCAGCTGTACATGAGTTATTCTCAAAAATAGATGACATAGTAGCTCATAGATCACACTCAAGTAATTGCAAAGAAATTGAGGTTATGCTGTGTATATTATCAAAGTTCAATGAAACTGGAGATTAGTAGCAAAACAAAAGACACAAACTTAATAGGAAATTGAATAATAGTCTCCTGGATAACCAATGGGTTACAGATGAAGCTGAAAAAATTAGATAGTTTTACAATTAAATGACAATGCTAATACAACATAACGGAATTTATGAAACACATGAAAGCAGTCTTATGAGGGAGACTCATAGCAGTGAATATTAAAAAATTAAGAAAACAGAGGAGCCAATATAAACAAATTAATGCTGAAATTTAAGGTTCTAGAAAAACTCGAAATTCTTATTAAAGAAAGTTGTAAAAGATCAGAGCTGCACTCAATGCAATTGAAACTAAAAATGATACAGAAAAATTAATGAAGAGTTGTTTCTTTGAAAGAATAAACAAGACAAGGCTTAGAATAAACCCTTAGACAAAGCTACAAATAAAAGCAAAAAAAAAGTCCAATTCCATTCAGTTAGGAATGAAAGGGTGAATTATGAATTACCAAAGTTGAAAAAGAAAGATATAAAAATTCTACACAACCCAGTATCAATCAACAAAATTTAAAATGTAATTAAAAACATACAAACAAAGAAAATCTAGGGTCCTGATGTTTTCACTACTGAAATCTAAGACATGTAGAGAAAAGCTACTGTGATCACTGCTTAAACACCTCAATGAAATTGAAAGGGAATCAATACAAATTCTTTCCTGGAAGCAAGCATCACCTTGGTCCTAGAAACAGAGAATGACCCAACCACAACAGAGAACTATAGGCCAATTTCCCTAATGAACATAGATACAAAAATCCTCCATATGATTCTGGCAAACAGAATTCAGAAGATCATCAAGCAGATCATACACAATGACTAAGTAGGACTCATCGCAAAGATGCAGGGATGGTTCAATATATGTAAATCAATAAATGTAATACACTATATTAACAAAGCAAAGGGGAAAATCATGAAATCATCCTAATAGATACAGAAAAGCATTTGACAAAACCCAACACCCATTCACAATAAAAACCCTTCAGAAACATGAAAGATATGGTCTTTATCTCAACCTGAATAAAGCCACTTACAGAAAACCAACAGCCAACATTACACTAAATGGTCAAAAACTGAAACCTGTCACACACAGATCAGAAACAAGACAAGGATGCCTACTATCACCAGTCTTCTTCTATATAGTTATGGAAATAATAGCCACATGAATTAGACAAGAGAATGAAATAAAAGGAAAGAGCATAGAGAATGAAGAAATTAATTTGTCATTATTTGCAGATGACATATTCCTCTATATAGTCTATGAAAAATTTTCTAGACAATACATAAATTCAGTAAAATATCTGGATACAAATCAACACTCAAAATACCATAGACTTCCTGCACACAAACAACAGACTCATTGAGAAAGGAACTGGAGATACATTTTTTTTATTGCAGCATCAAAAATAAATGGAAAGCTTAGGAATCAATCTAATGAAGGAAATAAAAGATCTCTCCTCTAAAAACTATGGTACTCTGAAAAAGGAAATTGAAGAGGATATCAGAAAATTGGAACACATCCTTTATACTTTGGTTGGAAGAACCAATGTAGTGATAGTAGCCATAGTTCCAAAACTGCTCCATGGAATGGACACAATCCAGTTAGAAATTTCAACAGTTTATTACACATAAATAGAAAGAAATCAAAAATTCACTTGGAATCTGAAAGGACATAGAATAGAAAAAATAATTGTTATGGATTGGGTCTAGATGTTCCCTAAGAAAACAACATATGGTCACAGGGTTGACCTAGAGTGTGTGAAGCTGGAATTGATTTATGATGCAATACTCCCTGAAAGGTAGAAAGGATTGAGGGTGTGAGTGCTACCCACTCTAAGTAAACTGAATAAGATAAAACGGGCAGAAAGATACTGTTTAACTCTCTTACTACCTTTGCTGACATGTCTGCACCACATTGCTTCTCCTTTGCCATGCTTGTTTGCTTTCCCAGACTTGAGGCAAGCTGATTATGGATTGAAACTTCTATCAACTATAAAACAAACCACTTCCCTTTTAACTTTGGATGTCAGATATTTTGTCTCAGCAGTGACCAAAAAGTAGCTAACACAAAAATTTCCTATCAAGAGTGGGGTCACTGCTGTGACGTTACCTGGCCATATGGGCTCAAAAGCCTTTGGAACTGCTTTGTGGGAAGTGAAAGAGTTAAGAAAGACTTAGAGATGTGTACTACAGTAATAGAGCTGGCATTCATTAGATGTTGGGTACAAAAAATTCATAAGTACCACAAGCTAACTGATTATGCAACTGGAACATGGGTATGGAAGATTCTGATCAGACTTCAGAAGCACAGAAGGCCAGTAAAGACAAGGCTTACGAGGTTTTTGCTGGGAAGAAAGACTACATTGGCTGTTGGACTCCAGAAGATGTGCCTTATGACCTGACAGAAAGTTTGTCTGTATTCTGGTCATGTTCAGAGACTGCCAGTAATTCAGAGCTGCTGGCTGAAGAAATAGAGCTGAAATGCCTTAGACCACTCTGTATGGCAGTTTCTGGTCAGAGATCAGATGATCAGAGTGCTGATAAAGATCAGGCTCAGAAGGTTTCTGCTATGAAGAAGGATGGCATTGGCTGTTGGGCTGCAGATGATGTGTGTTATGGCTTGGCAGAAAGTTTGTCTGCATTTTGTTCATTTGCAAAGACTTTGCCTGAGACTGACATTAGGAGCAGTAGACTAACCTTGGAGAAGAAATTTCAAGGCAGTTGAATATTGAGACAGTGAGTGGCATGGCTACTGTTGGGGGCTTTTAACCAGATTTGTGTTGAGAATCAAGAGGAAAGAACACAGCAGAATGACTGAAAACATTTCTAGGCTTGTCAGAAAGGAAGCACCCAGTAAATTTGTAGACTGCAAAGACAGATCAGAGGAGATCTTCACTGCCAAGAAGGAACCCAAGAATAGAAAAGATAGCCTGAAGTCATCACAGGAAGCAGCAGGACTCTACATTTGGAGTTTCAAAATTGTAAAGGTGAAAGATTTTTCTTTGAGAAAAAGTGCCAGAGCATCATGTTCCAGAATGTGGATGGCCTAGGAAAGTTGTTCCAGAATGACAAGGCCTAAGGAAGGTGTTCCAGAATGGTGGTGACCTAAACAGGTTGTTTCAAAAATGTCAGGGACCTAAGGAAGTTGTTCCAAAGTGACAGAGGCCTAAGTAAGTTGTTTCAAAATGGCAGTAGTACAGGAAAGTTGCTTTAAAATGGTGGCTGTCTAAGGCATTTACTCCAAAATGGTGGCAGTCTAGGGAAGTGGTTCCAAGATGGTGGCAACCTAAGGAAATTGTTTCAAAATGGCAGCAGCCTAGGAAAGTTACTCCAAAATGGTGGCTGCCTAAGGAAATTATTCCAAAATGGTGGCAACCTAGGGAAGTTGTTTTGAAGTGGTAGGTTAGGGAAATTGTTCCAAAATGGCGGCAACCTAGGAAAGTTGCTCCAAAATGATAGTGGCCTAGGGAAGTTGTTTCAAAATGGTGGCTGTGTAAAGAAATTGTTCCAAAATGGTGGGTTTAGAGAAGTTGTTTCTTAGGGATTTGTTTCATAGGCACTTGACCTCTAGAGCTCAGAAAAAGGAAAAATTGGCTACTACTGCTCCAGCTGGCAGCAGCAGACCTTGGCATCATCCATGTGTTGCTATTTTTAGATGCATGCAGAGTGGAAGAATTATGGAGTCAGAAAGGCTTCCACACAGAATGTAGAAGAAGGCCTGGGAGGCCAAGCAACATGGCCCTCAGAGGGCAGTATTTGAAACTGTGAATGTGAAACCAATGGTACCATGGACCCCCAAAAGTTTAGAGAAGCCAGGAACATGGATCATCTCAGTAAAAGTTCAAGGAGGAGGGAGCAGAGCCAAGAGAGAATCCGTAAGAGCTACAACCAACAGAAGAGCTATAGGGGTGGAGCCACCCAAGCCTTTGGAGTTCAAACTTGCCACAGATTCTCGGGGATCCTGGAAGTAGAAATGTGGGATTTAATGTTTGCTTTACTATATTTTGGACTTGCTCTAGTCCCATTATTTTGTATTCTCTTGTTTGTAACTTTTGAAATATACATGTCTGTCTTCTGGCACTGAATGTTGGAAGTGTTTAACTCCTTTTTCATTTGTATAGGTACTTGCAGCTAGGAGTTTGCCTTGAATCTCAGAGGACATTTGGGACTTGGTCTTTTAAGCAGTGTTGAAATAGTTAGGACTTTGGCATCTAAGGGATGGACTTTTTGGATAAAGGAATATACTTGAGTCTCCAGGTAGCTGGGGACAAAATGTTATGGATTGGGTCCAGATGTCCCTCTGAAGCCTCTTGTGGCCATAGGCTTGATCTGGGGGTGCATGATGTTAACATTAATGGAATGCTCAGCTGAAGGGCAGAAGGATTCAGGTGTGAGTGCTACACAACCTTTAGAAGCCTGAATAAGATAAGAAGCAGAAAGATGCTGGTAAACTCTTTTGTTACCTTTGCTGCCTTATTTGCACCATGTTGCTTTTCCCCTGCCATGTTTATTTGCTAACCCACCTTTGGAGCCAGCTGATAATGGAATGAAACTTCTATGAACTCTAAGCCAAATAAACTCCTTCCATTTTAACTTTTGTTGTCAGATCTTTGTCTCAGCAAGGAGAACAAAAAAAAAAATTACCAAAAATTCTAGATAATAAAGACAAGGCTAGGACTATCGCAATTCTCAATAGTATACTAAAAAGCCACTGTGATAAAAAATAACAGCATGGCATTGGCAAAGGCACGGACTTGAGGATCAATAGAATAGATCAGAAGAGATACAAACATCTAGAGACATATTAAGTCAGCTCATCTTTGACAGTGGCAGCAAATACCTTCAATGGAGGAAAGATAGCCTCTTTAATAAATGGTGCGGGAAAACTGGGTTTCACTTTGCCAAAACTAGGCCCATGTTTCTCACCATTAACTAAACTAAAATGAAAACAGATCACACATATATAAAAACACAAACACATACATACATATACATATACATATACATATACATATACATTTTGAGACAGGGTCTTGCTTTGTAGTTCAGGCTGGCCCTGAGCTCACTATGTAGCTCAGGCAAGCATCAAACTCAGCAATCCTCCTGCCTCTGCCTCCTGAGTGCTGGAATTACAGGCTTGAGTCACAAGCCTTGCATTTGCAGTATGTGGTACTGATTCCCAGTGGGCATGAGCCACCACACACAGTACTGTCGTATGTGGTTACCAGGATCGAACCAGGAACCATGTGCTTGCTAGGCAGGAGCTGGAACCACTGAGCTATCTCCAGCCCACACAGATACAAATATTAAAAGGAAACACTGCTGGAAGATAGGGTAGGTAGAACACTTGAAAGAATGGTGTAGGAAAAGATTTTATGAACAGACCTTGAATTTGAACTAGCACAAAGGATCAACAATTAGGAGCTCATCTCATTAAAAAACTTCTGCCCAGCAAGAAAAACCAACACAGTACAGAGAAGACTAGAGAGTGGGAAAAATTTTTACTAGCTTTTCCTCAAACAAAAGTCTATTATCTATAATATAGAAAGTACTTAAAATTTCAGATTCCCCCCTAAATTAAAGAACTCATACAAAAATGGGCATCTTAAATGAACATGCATTTCTCGAAGAAGATACAGAAATGGCAAATACCCATATGAATAAATAATGGATAAATAAATAAAATATGTAAAGAGTAGAAGGATTCAGTAGGAGGATCTCAGGAAATATCACTAAGGTGACTGTCAAGGACTGTGGTGTACTGGCACATTGTGGTGTAATGTATCCTCCTTACTTCAGTTGTCTTTCAGGTCTTTTTATATCTTTGTTACAGCTTGTGTCTAATGTCTTCCTAAAGCCTCATGGGGCCAAGTTATACTTTTGCAGAGGTGGCTGTATCTAGAATGTGCGATGCTGGGATTAAGAAGGCTTGATTACTAAATTAGTACACTGGTTTGGTACAGTTCTGGATAATAGGAGATAAATACACACACATATGTGCTTAATCATTAGCTGGTCTCTTAGAATTTCTAGTAGAATATCTACATATCAAATGTGATATACAAATCCACTGTTTGAGTTTAGATAATTTAATGTTTTTAATTCTTGAAAAAACTTTAATGAATTTGTTGAAGTAAGTGAGACACAACTTCTGGAAGTACTGGGGACTTTTCCCTTAAAATTTTTTTCTGTTGTTCTTAGAGCATGTTATAAAATTTATTCAGTAAATTAAGATTATTCTATTAAAACAAAATTTAGAAAGAAAGGCAAATAAGTTAAAAATGCAAAAGCTATAACATGGAGAAAGTTAGACTAAGAATATCCTATGGAATTTGTCTCAATACTTAGAAAAGTACCACAAATGTTAATATTTGCATGATACATTCAAGTACAATTTATAGCAACTTAGCACCTGTACAGTGAATAGTGTCTAATTAAAAAGTCTATGAAGCAATAATTGATATTTAGTATTCATGGTTTAATTAGAGTGACATTGCAATTTTAAGCCATTTTAGAATCATCATTATGTAAAATTTTGACATGTTGAAGTTATTTATATCAGATAATCTTGGATAAAAGATATGCACCTATTCTTTTTTTTCTCTAGCACATAAAGAAGAAAACATTGCTTTTCACTTAAATATTTTTCTTCCATGTGTAGATGAGTTCGTGTAATTTTAGAAACATTGTATAGTTGTTTTTGATATTCTTAACATTTTGATACTGAGGATCATTACATTCACACCTGCAAAAATACACTAATTGAAAAATATTTTGTTTAACATTTATAATTCTGGTGCTGAGAAATTCTACATGTTTTGATAACCTGATGACTTATGTTAAAAGTTCTAAACAAATTCCAATATTTTCAGGTGATAGATAAGTATTTACATCCAGACATATGAAAACATATGTTGTTAGTCGGTCACAGCCATTGCCAGTGCACAAACTTATTTGAGAGCCCCGTGGCAAGAGGGAAACAGGGAGCAAGTGACATCCTCAACCAGAGCAGGACGATATAAAAATAGACAGCAAGAGGAGAGGATGAATTGGAATCTGATGACATTTTAGTAAAATATTATGTAAAAAATGGGCCAAAAAGGAAGACTGCATGTAATCACAGAAAGATAAAGCTAAACTCAAACCCAACCAGCTCTTCAATTTTTATTTACTTTTTATTTATTTTTTTTTATTTTTAGACAGGGTCTCATATTGTAGTTCATGCTGGCCCTGAGCTCACTATGTAGCCCAGGCAAGCCTCAAACGCAGCAATCCTCCTGTCTCCTCCTCTAGAGTGCAGGGATGACAGGCATGAGCCACCAAATCCATTATTGTTGTATGTGATTATCAGGGATCGAATTTAGGAACTTGTGCTGTCCAGGAAGATGCTGGAACCGCTGAGCTAAATCCCCAGCCCAGCCCTTTAATTTGTATACTTTCATGAAAAGTGATGAAATTAGGGATAAAAACCTTATATAAATTAATTAGATGTGCACATAGAATTTTATTTTGTGTAGACAATATTAGATGGCATTTTGAAATACTCAGAAGTTACTCAAGATATATCCTTATTTCTTGTACCTTATGATAATTATATACCGTGTTCACATAGTTTGCATAAAACTTTACTTCTATACTTTAAGTCACTGGTTGTAAAAAGATGAGTTCATTTCAACAAAGGAGGCTAGTATTAGAGGATACCACTTTCCAAGTGCAGAAAACATTCCTCAAACCAGAAGAGACTTTTTTGACCTCAAGCAAACTCAGTTACTCCGAGGTGTCAGTTGTTGACATTGTATTTGGTTGTTTCCCTAAACTTTAGTGTGTTTTCCATACAAAGCCATGTCTGTGAGATGAATGAGGAAATTAAGACTGATCTATTACCTCAGACCCTGTACGCGTTTTGCTACTTGTGCTAGTGGTGTCACTTTTGGCAAATGAATGTAACCCAGAGTCATATATCTTGTACTCAGTTGACACTTAAAAATATCCTTTTAAACTGAAACACTTTTTCAGTTTTCTGTGATTGCTGATTTAGAACTTGGACATCTTCGAACATTACAAACCATATTGCAGTGGAATATTTCTAAGTGTCGGTTTGTCTGATGTTAATTCCTACAGCAAGGTTACATAACTTTGGTTAGAGCATCATAGAAATGGTAACTCTTTTTACCGAGTCATATCAAGTGGCCTATATTCCTGCATATCATATTCCATTAATAACTGTTAGCTTTGATTACTTTAAAAGGGTGGCATCTTCCAGCTGTCCAATTTGTTAAGTTCAAATTTCCCACTTGAAGTGAAAATACTTTGAGACTACATAAACATCCCATTTCTCATCAAATTTTAATTTTGTTCATTCATTTATTTATACACTCGTTCAATCATGATCGCCAGCATTATTGAGTAGATTATAATTTAACACTATCACTAGTCTAGTTTTCAAATTGTTCCAAATTTAAGTTTGTTGTGGACGCTTTAGGCTGATGTCTGGGTCCTCTGGACAGGTCCCTCACATACCTAGATCAGTTCCTTCCCTCTGGAGAAAGATACTCCAAGTTTGTCCTGTTTACTTTCTGTTTCACGTGAGAGTGAAGCATTGGAACCAGGATCTTGTTCCTTGTGGTGGGGTGGGAGCTGGACTCAGAGAGCAACGTGTTGACTTGGGGTGTACTGATTATAACAGGACTGTCATCGCTCCTTGGTCCACTCACTGAGAGGAATAAGAAATGTATTCAATTCATTTAGATAGATTTAAGTTTATATTGACCTTCCACTATTAAAATATCTTCAAAACCATGAAATCAGAGCAATTCTCCTGATTCTAATAACTTGGGATTTCATCTAATTTCCTATTTGCATTGTGTATGTTTCTATCCTCCTGGAAGAACATTGGCTCCCACGTTTTTCAGATAGTATCTGTTAGACCATCCTCAGTGTAGTAAGTTTCCATCATAAACTAGCTCTGCTTCCAGATTCATAAAGTATGTTTCTTCTCTTGCTTCCCATGAATCTGGGGCCCTTGACTCTCATTTTCCATACTTTTTCCAATCACTTTTGCCAAGTGGACCCCGTTCTCTCTCCAACTAACTACTGCTGTGTCCCTACTTAGCGTGGGATCCACTGCACAGGGCTGGCAATGTGTGTTCATAACTGACACCCTGGACTACTTATTCCTGGGTTAGTACAACATACTCCTCTGTTGTTCAGCCTTCAAAAACTCCATGAAACCTCAGCCCTATGTGAACATCTTCCTCACCTGACATAAAGAGGTGAGACCTCATTCTGAACTTTTCCAGCTTGCCTCACCTGGTTTGAACATCTACTGTGTTCTCTCCACTTGAAGAATTTAAGACTCATCTGATGAAAAGTGTGCAGAGTGGAACAGTCTCCTGCTCCCTGCTAGCCAGAATTCAGTAACTCCTGCCCTTCCCTCTCTACTGAGCTTCCTTCATTTTACAGCTCTTTACTTACTACTTGTTGGTCAAAATCACAAGTAACTGTAATGGCATGCTTCATGTTTTAGCTAAGACATTTTTTTTTAA
>PVIC010059377.1:0-10115 GCA_004025085.1 Thryonomys swinderianus | reverse complement strand
AACTGTGGATCAAAACCATGAGAGGGCCCCCTAAAATCCAATAAGGGAATCATAACCATTGGGTTTGTTTATTTGTTTGTGTTCTTTGGTTTTGTATTGGGAATTGAACTCAGGACCTTGCGGTTGCCAGGCAAGCGTAGTGCCACTAAGCTAAATCCCTGACCCATAACCATTGTTTTGTTTTGGGTTTTTTTCCCTGCCATACTCTTTCTTTAGGATCTCTATTTTATTATTGTCCTTTTGTTACATGGGATGTACATGTCAGATATTAAAAGGTACAATACATTCTACAATGGAGCACCACTTTCTGTAACCATACTGGCAAAGAAATTACACAGAACATCAGTATCTGGCAGTATTTTTTGGAAAAAGAAAATGACTAAAATGGGTTTAAGTTGATTAACACTATTAAATCCCATCTAATATTTGATACTACATGATTCAATACAGCTATACAATGCAATTATACAAAATGTGTTAACATCAAAGAATACAACAAAGATTAAGACAGCAAACAAAACCTATATAACTTTTTTTGTACAAGAAAATACCTTTAGGGCCGGAGGGTTAGCTCAGTGGTTCTAGCCCCTGCCTCGCAAGTGCAAGGTCCTGAGTTTGATCCCTGGTAACCACATACAATTCTGGGCGTGGAGACTCACACCCACCAGCAATCAATACCACATACCACAGTGCCGGGCATGGTGGCTCACGCCTGTAATCCCAGCACTCGGGAGGCAGAGGCAGGAGGATTGCTGAGTTCGAAGCTTGCCTGGGCTACATAGTGAGCTCAGAGCTAGCCTGAATTACAAAGTGAGACCCTGTCTCAAAAAAAAAAAAAATACCTTTAAAGTGTGCATGTAACTGCCCTTTTTTTTTTTTTTAAGAAAATCTTCTACAAGCAAAGTTAGCAACCTCCAGAGAATCATACACCACATCACTAAACATACCCCCAAAAAGTGTACAATATGCACACTTGGAAATACAAAATTAAAAAAAAATTGTAAGGAACAGGCGACCTTCATATTTATAAGAATGTGAAGGGCTGGAGATTTAGCTCAGTGGTTCCGGCGCCTGCCTCGCAAGCACAAGGTCCTGAGTTCGATCCCCGTGAACCACATACAACAATACAGGGTGTGGTGACTCATGCCCACCAGCAATCAGTGCCACACACTACAATGCTGGGCATGGTGGCTCACACCTGTGATCCCAGCACTTGGGAGGCAGAGGCATGAGGATTGCTGTGAGTTTGAGGCTGGCCTGGGGTACATATAGAAAACTGTCTTCTGGTGTGTTCGAAGGCTGCAGGAAACACTTTTCACTGGACTCAATATGTGCACACGTGTGCTAAGCCACACTGGAGACTGGCCTTATGTGTGCCCCTTCACAGCTGTAATGAGAAGTTTGTTCAGTCGACTAACCTGAAATCTCACATCTTAACACAACCAGTGAAAAGAAGAGAGAGGGCTGTTCAGCCATGGGAAGCGTCTTCCAGGAGTGGGATTGAGAATAAATAGGCCTCTCCTTTGTATATTACTTTTAGGAAGAATTTTAAAAATGAATCCTATACACCTAAAGGACTTGTTTTGATAAAGTAAGAATTTTAAATGAAACTTTAATAGATGGCATTGCTAAGATCCTCTATCTTGCTCTGTAATCACCTTTCAGAAGCATGGTGTTTTTGTGAAGTGTGGTCCCAGCAGGAGGACAATTCATCAACTTCGAACTATTGTTTTTTAAATGAACTAATCTAAAAGTTAAGAAATAGCATCCTGGGCTAGAGATTCGGCTGGGGAATACCACCCCTGCCTTGCAGATGCAAGGTCCTGAGTTTGAAACCACCCCCCCCCAAAAAAAAACCACGAAAAAGCCAAAACACAAAACAACAACAAAAATCAGAAACTAAAAGAAATCGCCTCCTTGGAATTTGGTTCCCAGCCCTTTGTTTCCGGGTGTGTGTCAGAAAGGACGCACCGAGTCCTCGTCACAGGGTGAAGCACGTGTGTCCTTAAGTGGGGCTTCCCGTCAAAAAAAAAAAAAAAAAGTTACAGTGTTTAAAAGCCATCACGCTGGTATTCATAGACCACTGAGATGCGTAAGATTGAGTTTGTTCGGATCTCTCGATCATCGTCAACCCCGGGCTACACCACGCTCCAGTCCTTGCTCTCCAAGTCCACCCAGAGCCTTCGGCCGGGACTCCAGCCGCGCTCGGAGCCCGAACACGGTGCCCGGCAGGGAGCGAGGCCACTGCCCGCGGCGGCGCTGCCCGTGCTGGGGCCGGTCGGACCTGCCACCTCGCCTGGGCCAGAGACGGCTCCGTTCCCTGCAGGGCGCGCTGGTGAAGATGCACAGCGAGAAGGTGGGGCCGCAGAGGGAAGGAGAAGGCGACCTCCGGCGTCCTTCCTCTCTTTTGCATTTTCAACCGCGCTCAGATAAATGTCAAACATGCCTTGGGAAAGGTGCACTTTATTAGCCTGCCTTTGGCATCTGCATATGTGGATCATGAGGTCTGAGAGGCGATAGGGGAGATGGAAAGGAAAATAGAGCCTCAGAGTTGGGCGAGGGAATTTGGAATAAGATAATAGGTAGACCAAAGAGAAAAATCTGCAGAAACATCATATTGATGGGATTTCTCAAGGCAAAGACACTGACACATAAAAATACACGAAGATTAGACTTCAACAACCTTAACATTAGCGATAGGGTGTAAATCAGCTTCTAAATGATGCCCAAGTAGCCAGAATTTGTTATCTTCTGCTGATGGCCTGGTATGCTCACAGGGGTACAAGGAACTGGACTCGGGACCAGCACATGGAACTATATCCCATCCCTTTTTAAAGGCGTTTTATTTTTATTTAATTAAATTAGTTTGTTTATTTATTTATTTTGAGACAGGGTCTCGCTTTGTAGTTCAGGCTGGCCCTGAGCTCACTATGGAGCCCAGGCAAGCCTCGAACTCAGCAAGCCTCCTGCCTCTGCCTCCGAGTGCTGGGATTACAGGCATGAGCCACCATGCCCAGCTACTTTATTTATTTTTGAGACAGGGTCTCGCTTTGTAGTTCAGGCTGGCCCTGAGCTCACTGTGTAGCCAAAACTAGTCTCCAACTTGCAGCAATCCTTCTGCCTTTGCCTCCCGACTGCTGGGATTACAGGTATGATCACCATGCCCTGCAAAAAGCATTTTTATTTTGAGACAGAGTCTTGCTAAATTTTTCATGCAGGGCTTGAACTTAACATCTTCCTACCTCAGGTTCCCAGCGGGCTAGAAGTACATACACGTACCACAACTGGCAACATTTTATATCCTTTAAAATTTACAGGGGAAGCTCTGTGAGTCGCGAATGTTATTAGACCCATTTCAGAGGAGGGTAAATGAGTCCTAAACCCTGAAGCTCTGTGGCTGTTCTCTCTCTCTCTTTCCTGTCTCTCTCCTTTCCTCCCTCCTTATCCTCTTCTCCCTCTCTCCTTCTCCCTCTTTCTGCATGCTACGTCACATCAGTTGTCTGTACTCTCAGCAGGTATTAAAAATTAAATCGCTTCGCTCACACCTGTAATCCCAGCACTCGGGAGGCAGAGACAGGATTGCTGAGTTCGCGGCGGCTTGCCTGGGCACCATAGTGAGCTCAGGGCCAGCCTGAACTACAAAGCGAGACCCTGTCTCCAAAAAAGCAAAAAAAAAAAAAAAAAAAAAAAAATTAAATCGCTTCCTACCACTAGCAATGAACAATTTCTCTTACAACAGCAAAAGAAGTTAAGTAAGTAAAAATATAGCAAGAGAAAGGTAACATTACCAAAAACATTATAATATTAAACTCTGAAAACTACAAAAGACTATTAAAAGAAATGAATGAAAACCTAAATAAATGGAGCGGTGGCTTGTGTTCATAGATTGGAAGACAATCTAGATGATCTGGTGTCAATGCTATTTAAGAAAAAACTCAGCTGGGCTGGAGATTTAGCTCAGTGGTTCTAGCGCCTACTTCGCAAGCACAAGGTCCTGAGTTTGATTCTGGTAACCACATAAAATGCTGAGCGTGGAGACTCACGCCCACCAGCAATCAATACTACATACCACAGTGCTGGGCGTGGTGGCTCACGCCTGTCATCCCAGCACTCGGGAGGCAGAGACAGGAGGATTGCTGAGTTCCAGGCTTGCCTGGGCTACATAGTGAGCTCAGGGCCAGCCTGAACTACAAAGTGAGACCCTGTCTCAAAAAAAAACCCCAAAAAACAAACTCAGCTGGATTTATGGCACAAACTGATGGGGGTTTTTCTTTCTTTCTTTCTTTCTTTCTTTCTTTCTTTCTTTCTTTCTTTCTTTCTTTCTTTCTTTCTTTCTTTTTTTTTGAGACAGGGTCTCACTTTGCAGTTCAGGCTGGCCCTGAGCTCACTATGTAGCCCAGGCAAGCCTCGAACTCAGCAATCCTCCTGTTTCTGCCTCCCGAATGCTGGGATGACAGGCATGAGCCACCATGCCTGGTGTGATGGGGGTTTTTTGAAGTGAAGCATTTATCAAAAATTTTGATATACATAATGAGCACATTCACCATAAGGAATGAGATCCTATACATGATGTATCGTTTCTTTTTTTCCCTCATTTTCTTGTCCCCTCTTCATTTACAAAAGCTTTCTTTCCATTTTTTCTTCTATTCTTTCTTTTTTTCTTGTCCCTTTTTCCTCTCCTCCTCTTCTCCCCTTGTTCTCATTTGAACTGTTCTTCATTTCCCAACATCTATTATATGTGTTGGTTCTTATTTCCACTTTCAGTTTTTCACACCAGAGGAACAATGCAGTATTTGAACATGTGTGTCTGATGTAAGAAATCAATAAATTGATACTAAAATTCATATGAAAATTCAAGGGATCTAAAATAGTAAAAATAACTTTAGAAAAGGAAAATGAATTTGGAGGACTCATACTTTAAAGTTTCAAAACCCACTGCAGGCTAGGGATTTAGCTCAAGTGGTACCGTGCCAATCTTGGACATATAGGGCCCAAGTTCAATCCCTGGTACAGCAAACAAACAAAACAAAACACTGCAAAGCTCTACCAAGGAAGATATGGTATTGCCCTGTTATGGACATGTAGGTCAATGGGTTAGAACTGAGAGTTCAGAGATAAACTCTGCATTTGTGGTCAATCAATTACTTTTGAAAAGAATAGAGAGACAATTTGATGGGGGAAGTAATAGTCCTTTCAACAAATGATATGGGGATAACTGAATGTCCTCATGCAGAAGTAGGCAATGATACCCCTTCCTCAGACCATATATAAAAATCATTTACAAATGGATTATTAAGACTAAAAACTAAATCATCTAGATCAAGAACAATGGCTCTATTGAACTTCACCAAAACTAAAACTTTTGGTAATATAGGCTCTTGCTATATATATAGTTCAGGCTGGCCTCCAACTCAAGATTTTCCTGCTTCAACCTTCCAGAGTTGGGATTATAGGTACATGCCATGACACCTGGTCAAATTAAAAGCTTTTGTGCTGCAAAGGATACCAATGAGAAAGTGGAACAAGAACTTACACAATCTAAGAAATATGTGCAAATTGTATATCCAGTAAAAGTCTTGTATCTAGAAATTATTTTAAAAAGAAAAAAAACTTACAACAAATAATATAATTAAGAAGTAGACAAGGGATCTGAATAAATATTTCTCCAAAGAATATGTACAAATGGCCTACGAACACATGAAATAATGCTTAACGTCATTAACTATCAAGGAAATGCAAATCAAAACCATACTTGTTCCCAGATAGGTGAAACCAACATGTCAACATAGCTATACTTCCAAAATTAATGTATAGATTGAATGCAATCTCAAACAAGATACTAATAGCATTCTCAGAGAGAGAAACAATCCTAAAATTCATATAGAATCAGAAAAGATCCAGAATAGCAAAAGCAATCCTAGGCAAGAAAAGCCAACCAAGAGACATCACAACCCTAAATTTCAAGTTATGTTACAAGGCTACAGTGGTAAAAACAGCATAGTATAGAATTAGTACAAAAATAGACAGATCAATGCAATGGAACAATATAGGATGTAGAAGCAACCTCAAGTACATTCAGCTATCTCATCCTCGAAAGAGGAGCCAAAAAATATGCTGGGGAAAGGTAGCCTTTTTTTTTTTTTTTTTTTTTTTTTCCTTTTTTTGAGACAAGGTCTTGCTTTGTAGTTCAGGCTGGCCCTGAGCTCACTGTGTAGCCCAGGCAAGCCTCGAACTCAGCAATCCTCCTGCCTCTGCCTTCAGAGTGCTGGGATTACAGGTGTGAGCCACCACGCCCGGCACTGTGGTATGTGGTATTGATTGCTGGTGGGCGTGAGTCTCCACGCCCAGCATTGTATGTGGTTACCGGGATCGAACTCAGGACCTTGCGCTTGCGAGGCAGGCACTGGAACCACTGAGCTAACCCTCTGGCCTGAAAGGTAGCCTCTTTAGCAGGTGGTGCTGGAAACATTGGCTATCACACACACAAAATTGAATCTAGACACACATCTCTCACCATGTACTGAACTAAAATCAAAATGGAGCAAAGCTTTTAACTATTAGAACAGAAACAATCTCCTGGAAGGTAAAGCTTTTGAAAACAGACAGGGGAGAACTTTCTTAACGAGGCCCTATGGGCACAGAAAATAACCTCAAGGATCATGCCAAACTGAAAAACTTCTGCACAGCAGAGGAAACAACCAAGGGTAAAAAGACAACTTACAGAACAGGAAAAGAATTGTCAGCTTTTCTTCAGTTGAGGATTAATATCTAGAATATATAAAGAACTAAAAAATAAGTCCCATCCTCAGAATAAATGATCCAGTCAAAACGAGCAGTTGAAAGGAACAGACACTTCTCTAAATACAAATAGTCAATAAAAACATGGAAAATGTTCAACATCTCTGATCACTAGAGAAATGCAAATTAAAACAATACTGAGGTTCCATTTTACTCCAGGAAGAAGAATGGCTTTCTCCAAGAAATCAAATAATGACAAAGGCTGGAAACGCTTCAAGGAAAGAACATTTCTGTGCTAGTGGTGGGAAAGTAAATTAGTACAGCTACTATGCAAATCGATATGGACAATCTGCAAAAAGTTGGAACTAGCAGCCAGGCATAGAGGTGCCTGCATATAGTCTCAGTACTTGGGAGGCTGAGGTAAGGGGGATTTTCACGTGTTTGAGGCCAACTTGGGCCTTGTCTCAAGACAACAACCAAAACAAACAAACACAAGCAAAAAAGCCTCCCTGAAACTAGAAATGCCATTTGATCAAGCTTGGCTCCTTCTAGGTATCTTCCCAAAACATTAAAGACATCCTGTCACAGTGATCAATGCATACCTATGTTTCTGGCAGGACAAGTCATAATTGTAACCCTGGGAAGTGACCCGTATGTCCTTCAACAGATGAACGGATAAAGAAAGTGTGGTACTTCTACACAGTGGAATACTACTTTGCTATAAAGAAGGATAAGTTTGAGTTATTTACAGAAAAATCAATGTAATTTGAGATCACACACTTAAATGAAATAAATCAGACACACAAGCTTAATCACTGCATGTGTTCTTTGATGAGAAACCCAAAGTATAAATAAAGTGCACAATAAAAGAAAGACAATAGGAAATAAGGCAATAGATCGTTTGCAAAACGGAAGAGGACCAAGTTATGGAAGGGAAGGAGAGAGAGTGGAGGGAAAGGGGAGATTAAAAAAGGAGTTTCCATGTGTTACTTAGATATATCAACTCCCCACAGTGAAAGTACTCAATATGCACTGCAACGTAGTAATAGTTTTTTGTTGTTGTTGTTTTGAGACAGGATCTCACTTTGTACTTCAGGCTGGCCCTGAGCTCACTATGTAGCCCAGGCAAGCCCGGAACTCAGCAATCCTCCTGTCTCTGCCTCCCGAGTGCTGGGATAACAGGTGTGAGCCACCACGCCCGGCACGTAGTAATAGTTTTTAAAAACACCTTCGGAGATTTAGCTCAGTGGTTCCGGCGCCTGCCTAGCAAGCACAAGGTCCCTGGTTTGATCCCCGGTAACCACATACAACAATACCAGGCATGGTGATTCACACCCACCAGCAACCAGCACCACATACCACAATGCCGGGCATAGTGGCTCATGCCTGTCATCCCAGCACTCAGGAGGCAGAGGCGGGAGGATTGCTGAATTCGAGGCTTGCCTGGGCTACATAGTGAGCTCAGAGGCACCCTGAGCTACAAAGTGAGACCCTGTCTCTAAAAAACAAAAACAAAACACCACAGTGCAATACTACTTAACATCTGTTAGGGTAGGTATTATGATAAGGATGAATGGACAATAACAAGTACTGTGGAGGACAAGTAGAAATGGGAAGTCGTACTACTTCTGGGACTATAAGAGTGCAGCCATTTGGAGAATGTCTGGTAGTTTCTTTAAAAATTAAGCGTAAAAACCCATATGATCCAGCAGCTCAACTCCAGTCTAACATGGCAGAAATGAAGAATTGCTGCAAGAATTTACTTGGGAAAGCTCACTGCAGCACTATTTTTACGCGTTATTTCTAATAGTCAAACGTGGAAACACTCACTACCAAATCAAAGGCATATTTTGCAGCAATATAAAAGAAGTTCTGACCCTTGCTACAGCATAGATGAGCCTTGAGAACGCTGTGGTAAATGAACTCAGTGTAACAGAATGAATCTGTGTGAGCCCATTTGTTGTGAATTACCTAGAAAGTAGTCAAGTTCAGAGAAAAAGTAGATAATATTTATCAGGAGCTAGAGAAGAGGGTAAGGGGAGCTAGTGTTTCATAAGTAAGGACTTGCAAAAAATAAAAGAGCTCTGGGCCAGAGATTTAGCTCAGTGGTTCCAGCACCTGCTTTGCAAGCGCAAGGTCCTGAGTTCGATCTCCGGTAACCACATACAATGCTGGGTGTGGTGACTCACACCCACCAGCAATCAATACCACATACCACAGTGCCGGGTGTGGTGGCTCACGCCTGTCATCTCAGCACCCAGGAGGCAGAGGCAGGAGGATTGCTGAGTTCAAGGCGAGTCTGGGCTATATAGTGAGCTCAGGGCAATCTGAATCACAAAGACTTATCAAGCTGGCACGGTGTCTTTGTTTTTCTCTGTCTTTCCATTTTCCCCATGAGCACCAGGTAATCATTTTCCATTTCTTGCTACCCCTCTACTCCACCCTGAACACCTCATTACCCAACCCAGGACTGGTAAGATAGATCTCTATCTTCCCTAGGTTCCCCAGGAACTATAGGTCCTTCCCAGACCCCTGAGGATGCTTCACAGGGCTGGGCTCTGCAATGGACTTCCAGAGATACTGGAGCAGGGGATACTTGCCCCATCTCCCAGCAGAACCTTCTTTGATGTGGCTTGGCTATGTAGGAATCCATCTGGGTCCCTGGTCTTATTTGGGAGGCACTCCATCACAAGGCTACAGAGTCCTGGCCACTCCCTTATCAGTTACTATGGATTCTGAAATCTCCCAACTTCCCCTTTGGGCTACCTTCTAAAAATCTTTCACTCTTCGATTTAAAGGAAGATATTCAGCGTGTCTCATATGTTATTCTATCACAGTTTGGCCTAGGTACAAACTAGACAAATGGCAGCCAGTGGCCTAAATTTGGCAGGATTGATCTTCAAATTCGTTTTGACCTTGATAGCTACCTGTCGAGAAGTAGCAAGTTCAGGAGGTTCCTTACGCCCAAGCTTTCTTCACTCTCCACTCACGTCTTCTCTCTGTTAAATTGCTCTGCCTACTCTGAAGATACGACCCTATCAGAGACACATAAACAAAAAGAATGAAGTTACACATATGCTACCAAAAAAATCTTAAAGGGGCTCTAAATTACATTACATATATCAATTGCACCTGTTTTGCAGGAAGAAGGGCTAAGGGTAACAGGAGTCACCTGAGATTGCTACTCTGGAGACAGCAAAGTTGATGTAAGGGGAGATAAAGCAGACACTTGCAGTGACCAGAAAAACCTTGTGTGTGAAAACATTTCCTGTCCATTATAAATTCGTAGGCTAAGATTATGGATTATTTATTTATTTGCTGACTTTGAGGTTTGTTGAAAGCCAGCCAAATTTAAAATGTAATATGAGACCAAGGAG
>PVIC010059376.1:0-10137 GCA_004025085.1 Thryonomys swinderianus | reverse complement strand
TCCTCCTGTCTCTGCCTCCCAAGTGCTGGGATTACAGGCGTGAGCCACCACGTCCGGCACTGTGGTATGCGGTGTTGATTGTTGGTGGGCGTGTCTCCACACCCAGCATTATATGTGGTTACCGGGGATCGAACTCAGGACCTTGCGCTTGGAAGACAGGCGCCGGAACCACTGAGCTAACCCTCCGGCCCAAGAAATAACATTTTAACACAAACTTTTCCACAAAAAACTCAGGCTCACTGTACATCAAATATTTGAGGAAGAAATAATATAAATTTCACAAAGGTATTTTTGGTATACAATCAAGAATAAAGATAATTTACTGAAGATGCCTTATATAAAGAGGACAGCAGATCTCTAATATCTATAGTTACCAACAAGATTACATAACCAAGGAGAAAATTACCAACTACTGTCCTCATAAACACAAATTTAAAATTATTTAACATAATGCTAGAACATATTTAACTTTTCAGTACTGTAATACATTTAACATTAGATTTATCTGAAGACTGCAGATAATTGACATTAAAAATCTAATCAATAATTATATTCATAAAAGTATAATTCTCAGTAGTAAAAACTGAAACAGTTTGATATTCATTAATAAAGAATTCAACAAAATGTAATATAAATGGATTATTACTCCACCTGAAAAGAGAAAAAAAAATTGATACAATTTACAACATGAATGAACTTTGCACAAATGCCAAATGAAATAAGGCAGTCTCAAAAGTGTAAGTATTGTCTGATTTTCTTTATGGAATATATAAGTACATCTTTAGTATAATAAATATATAAACTTTTAATTCAGAGGAAAAGGCAAAGGGAGGACATCATGATCATGGTAGGCTCCTAGGAAGCTCACAAATTACTACTAATATTGTATTTTTCCATCTGGGCAATATTTAGATGAATATTCAATCTATTACTATTCTTTATGATTTAGATAAAACTCATCTCTCAAAAAAAAGAAATATATACAGGCCAGATTCTGTCTTCTATGCATTGGCCCAGCTATTAATCATTTTCCCATTCATCAAACATCTTCTGTTCATTTCATGTAATAAGCACTACAGAAAGGTGTTTGTCCTGAGAAACAGAAAAAAAAAATAGCTTAGCTTCTCTGTGCTTGCCATACTCTTATTGATGACGCTAATTTTAACACTTTAAAAATGATGTGGAGAATTCTTGTCCTTTTTGACTTCCACTATGCTGGAATAAAAGATTTTCTCATTCAGTTTATTTCTAGAAATCAATTGCTCACATATTTTTCCATATCAGGTAGACAGAAGATACAAGGCACGCCATTCATAATTTAACACAGGAGGACTTTCTTCTTTGGATGCATCTCTCCCTTGTGAATAGTTGCAAGTTAGAAATAGCATCACCAAAAGGGGGAAAATACAAACCATTTTGAAACAGTACCTTCATTTAATTTTCTAAGCCTAATTTCTCAATGTCAGTGTCACTTGTCCAAGTCATAGGCAGATTCATAGTGAATGTCACATACACTTTTCGCCAGATCATTGGTCATAATATAAACATTGTGACTTGATTTGTTTGATAATCAAGACAAAATGTGACACCAGTAAAATTTACCTGGAGATGTGTTCTCCAAGAAAAGAAGCAAGCTCCAAATGATGATAGAAAATATGATAACTGAAATTTATGACAAGCTCTAAACTTATCAATACCATCCAACAGCTGAGAAAGAGAAAATTATATCCACAGGACCAATTTTATATTTTCTAATATTTATTTGAATTGACATCTCATATGTAACTTCCTCTGGTAGTTAAAATTTCAGGTCAGATACTTTATTTTTGTCGCTATACATTCTCTTCTGACATTAATGACAATGGAAATCCTTCATGGTGAATGCTTCAATATACTGTTAACATATATGAGTCTAACACCTATAGGAATCTAGCTTTTGTATTACTTTTGAGTAGATTTTAGCATGGCTTTCTTGTCTGGAAAATAAATAATGTTCCTGCATGTTTACATAGGCCTAAAATGGAAACTACAAAAGATTAATAATTAGTGTTTTACCTAGTGTTGCATAAAATGGCATAATACACATTTGACTCTGGAGTTAGAATCTGACAATTTGTGGGTTCTGACATGGAGAAACATGCTGTTCAGGCATATCCAATCTTTAGACTTGGCTGTGACACATTAAGTGAAGAAGAATTTTCTTGAGACACATAAAAAATATACAATAACTTAACATTCAAGTTGTGAACTTTCACAAATATGAATGATTCTCACATTATGAAGATTTTTAGACATGAAGAAATCACAGAAGTACCTCAGATGTCTGCTGGACACTTTTCACATTGTGCTGCTGTGAACAGTATGCAGTCTGAGTGCCTAGAGCAGAACAGTGCTCAGAGTGCAGGGTAACTGGAAGCAGGAGGAAAAGCAATGCTGATGTGGAAGGAACTGCTAGGAAGCACGAAGAAATATATGATGTGTAGTTCTGTCAAAGGTGTGTAAGATACACTTTGTCAGATTTAACTAATGAATATGACTTGCAAAAATTGTCCCAGAATGAAAATCATGTGCAAGTCAGGGTCTTAATTAGAACCAGATAATAAAACTGCTTTTATTTATTATACAACATTTTTGTTACTACAAAATAATGAATCAATAATGTGATTCTTCTGTCTTGATCAATTTATTAATAACTTCACAGATTGAAAAATGCATATGCATTTTATTGTTGGAGAAAATCTACTCCATTTCATTGGCTTAGACCTGTTAAAACGAGAGAATTCTGCTGCTGGTTGTAACAGCATCAACAGACCAAGCATAAGCATTAAAATCATATACATTAAAGCTGGGTTTAGCCAAGGATTTAGCTCAGTGGTTCTAGCACCTGCCTCCTGAGTGCAAGGTCCCAAGTTCAATTCCCAGTTATCCCCTCCCCAAAAAGAACCCTGATTTTAATGATTTCACCCATTTGTCAACACCCCTTACAGATTAGATTTGGTATCTGTGGGTTGTAGAGGGTATGGGAAGTGAAGTGGAATCCGAAAAATAAGGAAATAGGTTTATAGGAAGAGAAGAAGTTATGAAAAATCAGTAGGTTATAAAACTATGAAGTTCAAATCAGTTTGAATTATTTTTGTAGGTGGGGTAAGAGCCTAGTGCTGAGCTAGTGTTTGAGAGAGTGTGTAGCCAAAAGGAGGTGTTGAGATGACGAAAGTGAAGTTAGAGTTTGAGGGAGGTGTGTGATTGTCAGTACCTGTAATTATATTTGTATATTATTTTGTTTGGATGCTCTAAACCCAACTTTGTAAAGGTTTATCCTGACATGCCCTTAAATGACACCTTTTAACTTATATCCCTCATTAGTTTTTATACTGTTGTGAGTTACATAAACTCCTGTTATATTTATGCTGCTAGATAGGTGGAGAGAAGGAAGGGGAAGTCAAGGAAGTAAGATAAGGAAGAGAGGAGAGCAAAGAGTGGGGAGGAAAGAGAGACAGAAGATCGAAGAAAAGAAAGAGGAAGGAGTCAAAGGAGAGAATCTTGGGACTTAAGAGTATAAGTGACAAATACCAGTCAAAGTATAAGAAAAAAATGAAAAGAGAATAGGAAAACAAAGCAAAGTTGATTCAAATCCAACAAAGTGTAAAGGTGCTATAGCTACAACAAAGAAAATAATGATAGAAATGAAAAGAAACACATTTATTAGAGCATTAAGTTGGTTCTTCCACAAAGCTCCCTCTAAAAGGAAATCACTGTCCAATTTCGAGTAGCTTAACAGTGTCCCTCTAAGGGACAGACAACTACTGCACAATGCTTCCAGGGTCATTACCCCTCCAAGCACATGCCCTGGACACTAGCTGTGTTCTGAGCATGACTCCCTGTAGACATCCATGGATCTCAATGCATTCAGCAATTCAGGAAGGATAAATATCATCATCTCCATGCCTTTCCTTCACAGTCTTTTCTTCCCCCAAAACCTCCGGTCCTCAGGTGATGCACACTGTCTCTCTACCTGCAGTAACTGTTTATCTCCATCTTGCCTGTAAAACCTAGTGCCCACCCAGGCAGGACTGACAGCTCCCCCTTGCCTTGTGGGGTGGTGAGCAGTGCCTCACACTGTTGCAGACCTGTCCAGTCTTTGGAGAAACAGTCTAGATAACTCTCTCTGGCTCTGGGCAGGTGTTCTGTGAATTTGACCTGCCTCTTTGTCATAATCATACTTTTCCCTGCCCTTTCCACTGGTCTTGGTAGGGTGCTGAATCTTCAAACACAGCACTCGCACTGGGAATGGCAGGTGCCAGTGCCTTATCATTACTACTATTCATGTGTTTGTGTGTGTGTGTGTGTGTGTGTGTGTGTGTGTGTTGAGCAAGCTTTCTCTCCCCAGAGTCCTGCTGCCCATGGTGGTGCTACTCTATTTTTTTTATAAGATGCTACTGCATTCTACCACCCACCAGCCCTGGTGCACTATTTTTTAAAGTAGGCTGTGTGGATGTGTAATTTGTCCTGCTTCTGGCTTCTCTGAATCCTCAGGTTGTATATTTCTCACTTCACTGTGCTCATTAGGAAGGATGCAGTAACCATGAGTATGATGAATTTAAAAGGGCTTTACTGAGGGGCCAACTTCCTTCCTCAGGTTCTCTGTCAAGAAGGCACGTGCATCTGATGGAGTTCACTCCAAAGTACCATGAGCCTTGAGTTATCCCCTTAACACCCAGCTGGACTTTCTTTTCATTTATACTCCTGTATCAGACATAATTTCTCACCCTAGACTCAGGGTAACTGCTTCTCTCCAGCAATTCAGAGACCCTCATGCTACTTGTCATCCTGTAGGCAGCCATCTTGTCTCTTGAATGTCAGTAATATTTCTAAGTTCAAGGCAACCATAATAAATTCTAAGATAGTTAAGAGATCTTCTTTCAAATACACTAACTATACAGTTGTTTTCAAGCCAAGTAGAGAACATTTGTTTAAAAATTAGATTATTCTGATAAATTTTTAAGTTATTATAGTGACATTATTTTAATGAAAAATAATATCCTTATTCTTTAAGATGCATGTTGGTTCATATATGGCTGGAATGATGTCTTCAAGTACTAATTAAAAAAGAGAATAGATGACAGCTGGTTGCTGGTTATATGGGATTCATTATATTATTATTTACATTCTATATATACTAGAAATTTTTCATTATAAATTTTAAAAACCAAGCTTTTGGGTTAAATGTTTCCAACTTGAAAGATAAAATTCACCCTTGAATGTATGTTTTAAAAATTATTTTAGGGGGCCGGAGATTTAGCTCAGTGGTTCTAGGACCTTCCTAGCAAGCACAAGGTTCCAAGTTTGAGCCTGGATAAACACATAGAACAATACCGGGCATGGTAACTCGTGCCCACCAGCAATGAGTACCACATATGACTTTGCTGGGCCTGGTGGCTCACACCTGTAATCCCAGAACTCGGGAGGCAGAGACAGGAGGATTGCTGAGTTTGAGGTTTGTCTGGGCTACATAGTGAGCTCAGGGCAAGTCTGAACGATAACACAAGACCATGTTTCAAAAAAAATATTGTAAGATGTTCAAGTAAGAGTCTCTTCTATATCATAATCTTTCATATACTTTGAACGTTTACTAACTGTATTAATATATAGCCAATTAAATGTATATGTCATTGCACAATTTAGTGATATGCTGTTACTTCAAATTGTTTTCCTCCTAAGAAATAATCCATCAAAATTTATATTATTTTCTGTCTATATTAAATATCTTGTGAGAATGATACAAGTTTATCATGTATTCTTAAGATCCCAGCCACAACTGGTATTGATCATGTGTGGAACCTCTGATAATCATAAAAAGTGCCTTACAGAGTTTTATTTTGAAAATAAGGAATTGTTATATTGGCTTTAGTTTCCATGAGGTAAAAATGTCCTGATTCCCTGATTTCACTTTACAATCTCTCCTCTTCTGCACCTGCATGGTGTGTGTGTGTGTGTGTGTGTGTTGTGTGTGTGTGTGTATTTGTGTTCTGAAATGGATACTGTGGCTTCTGAGAAAGCTCTGTGGCAGAAAAGCCAAGACTTTTCTGAGATGCTTTGTGAGGAAAATGTTGCACGATTTGGCACATCAGCACTGTGACTGACAAAATAATGTGCATAGGGGCCACCGGACATTTCCAGCAGACTGAAGGGAGAGGTGTGGACCATGCTGCTGCGGGACACTGTCCATTTCCAGCGGACTGAAGGGAGCTGCATGGACTGGCTGCTGCAGAGCGCCGTCCATTTCTGGGGGACTGAAGGCCGCCCACCGGCCCACTGTATCCCAGAGCTGTGCAGTGAGGAGTCAGATATGGAAGCTGGGCGCCAGCCGCACCACAGAGGGTTGAGGGCCTCCGGCCAACCCCAACCCCAGCCCGAAGCTGCATTGTGAGGACCCAGGCCCTAGAGGAGCTGGAGCCATCTCCTGCATCCCTCCACAGGAGGCATGCTCCTGGAGCCACACTGAGACACGAGGCAAGATAAAAAAAGGGGGAAATCTAGCTTCTATTCTGCCATCCATTCCTAGATATCTCTATTCACCTTTGCCCTCACACCCTCTCCTATCATCCTGTCAGAAGCAATACCCAGAAGTAAAAGATTCTTAGGCTGCCCCATTTCTTCTTCTGCACGATGAAAAGAAGCTGTGCAAAGCCTCCAACGGTCTTACAGCATACAGTTGGTACTGTTGTACATATGCCCTTTTATCCTGTAGTACCCGCTAGCATATAGGCGGTTCAGGGTATAGGTGATTTTCCTAAATCTGCTAACCCTATTTCATTCTCTTCCCGTCTCCCTATATCCCTGATTCCCCAGTGACCTTTTATCCCCAAAGGGTTATAGGAGATACATTTACAATCTGTATGTTGTATAGACATTGCTGATTAATTCTAAATTTTTGTATAGGGACATAGAGGTAACTCATAAGCCCAAAGTCTCCAGAATTGAATTTAACAAAACTTTTTATCTTATTTACTGTGTTTAATACTGATATTGGCATTTATTGTATTATGGTAACAAACATGATGTGATTGCTCTGCTCAAATACCTCCCATGATGTGTCAGAAGTGAGAACTCTCAAGGGTTATTACAGATTCAAGGAGGACACACCCCAGGAAAGTGCTGCATCCAAAGGGCCCCAGATAATAGAAAGATATCTGCAACAAACATTGCCCTGTCATCAGACAAAGAAGAACATTAATGACAACGAAAGAGTAGAAATGAGAAAATATACAAAAAAACCGACACAAAGATCACCACCACAGGGAAATTCAGAGAATAGGGAAATAGGGAAAACTGAAACTCAAACACCAGGACTCTTGGAGATGGTAACTAAAGTGGATCTAGTAAAATGGAAATCAGAACTTATCTCTGAGATCAAAACAGAGATATTGCCCACAGTGAAAGACATCATTAAAGAAGAGATCAACGGGATGATAGAAACCAAGTTAGCAGAAGCAATGGAACCTTTTAAACAACTTCAAGCAAAGCTCCAGGGAATAATGAGGGAGAATGAAAGCTTGGGAAGTAGGATGAATGAAGCAGAGAACCAAATCTGAGACATAGAGGCCAGCATAGCAGCCAACGAGCAGGAAAGGTATGATCTATGGAAAAAAGCAAGGGATCATGAGAAATCAATTCAACAGCTTCTAGATGACTCAAAGAAAAATAACATAAGACTGATTGGAGTCACTGAGGAAGCAGGAGACAGTGTAAAAGATATAAAAAAGCTATTGTCAGAGATAGCAACAAAAAATGTCACAGGAAAAGATATAGAAATACAGATAAATGAGGCATATTGGACTCCAAAACACAGTGACATAAAAATATCTACATATAGGCACATAATTATCAAGGTTCCAGATGCACAACAAAAGAATGAAATAATGAAAGCAGTGAGAGAAAGGAAGAAAATCACCTACAAAGGGAAGCCCATTAGGATCACAGCAGACTTTTCAACGCAAACACTCAGTGCAAGGAGAGCGTGGAGGGAAGTATTTCAAGCATTGCAGGAAAACAACCTCCAAGCTAGACTGTTGTATCCTGCAAAACTATCTTTCAGAATAGACGGGAAATAAGATACTTCCATGATAAAGAACACCTGAAAAACTTCACAAATATAAAACCTGCACTCCAAAACATCCTAAAGAACATCTTGGGAAAAAAACACAGAAAATTCCATTCCCACAAGACCCAGGACAGTGAATTAATTGGGGCAAACAAGGAACTAAATAAAAAAAGGGGAAGAGCAGAGAAGAAAAGAACCAAGAACAGGGAAACATGGCAGACCTGAATATGTCCATATCAGTCATAACGATTAATGTCAGTGGCCTCAATTGGCCAATTAATAGACACAGATTATCAGAGTGGATCAAGGAGCAAGATCCTACAATCTGCAGCATACAGAAAACACACATAATTCAGAAGGAAACCCATAGACTGAAAATGAAAGGTTGGAAAACAATCCTTCATGGCACAGGAAACTGCCAAGAAGCAGGAGTGGCTATCTCGTTTGCAGATAAAATAGATTTCAAACCCAAACTGATTAAAAGAGATAAAGAAGGTCACTATATTCTCATACAAGGAACTGTCCAAGAGAAAGAACAATCATAAATATTTATGCGGCAAACTCTAACACACCCAACTATATAAAACAAACATTACTGGACATGAAAAACTAGTTATCCATGACTACAATAGTAGTAGGGGATTTTAACAATCCATTATCACAAATTGACAGATCAACTGGACAGGGAATTAATAAGGAAATACTTGAGCTAAATCAACCTTTGGAGCAATAGAGTTATTAGATGCCTACAGAATTTTTCACCCTTCAAAGGGAGAATAAACCTTCTTCTCAGCTGCTCATGGATCACTCTCCAAAATAGATCATATTCTAGTCCATAGAACAAGCTTAAGTAGATGCATAGGAATCAAAGTTATCCCATGCATACTATCAGACCATAGTGCCTTGAAACTGGAGCTGAATAGCAAAAGACATTCCAAGATCCTCACAAACACATGGAAATTGAACAACACTCTGTTACCCAAAGAATGGGCCACAAAAGAAATTAAAGAAGAAATTAAACAGTTTCTACAACTCAACGACAACCCCAGCACAACATACAGGAATTTATGGGACACAATGAAAGCAGTTCTGCGAGGGAAATTCATAGCAGTGAATGTCTACACTCGGAAGATAGAGCAAACTGAAATGAACAATCTAATGATGAAGCTCAGAAAATTAGAAAAAGAGAAGCAACACAAACCCAAAGCACATACTGGAGAGGAAATTAAAAAGATCAGAGCAGAAATTAATGCAGTGGAGACAAAGAGAACAATACAAAGAATCAATGAATCAAAGAGTTGGTTCTTTGAAAGGATAAATAAGATCAACAGACCCTTAGCCAACCTTATCAAACAAAGGAAGGAAAAGGCTGAAAACCATGCTATAAGGAAAGAAAATGGGGAAATCAGCACACACCCAGAAGAAGTCCAAAGGAACATAAACACATATTTTGAAAATCTATACTCCAACAAGATGGAAAATCTAGAAGAAATGGATAGATTTCCAAACTCATATGAACCTCCAAAGTGGAATGAAGAGTATATAAAAATATTAAAAACCCGATATCAATCTGGGAAATTGAAAATTTAATGAAAACTTACCAACAAAGAAAAGCACTGGTCCTGACGGCTTCACTGCTGAATTCTACAAAACTTTTAAAGAAGAGTTAATACCAGTACTTCTCAATCTCTTTAATGAAATTGAAAGGGAAGTAGTACTCCCCAAATCATTCCTTGAAGCAACCATCACCGTGATTTCAAAGGGAGGGAAAGATCCCACCAAAAAGGAAAACTACAGGCCAATCTCTCTAATGAACATTGACGCAAAAATCCTCAATAAGATACTTGCATACAGAATACAGAGAGTTATCAAAAAAATCATACACCCTGATCAAGTCGGATTTATCCCAGGGATGCAAGGCTGGTTCAACATATGTAAATCAATTAATATACTACACTATATTAACAGACTCAAGGACAAAAACCATATGATTATCTCAATAGATGCAGAAAATTCATTTGACAAAATCCAACACC
>PVIC010059375.1:0-10136 GCA_004025085.1 Thryonomys swinderianus | reverse complement strand
AATGAGAATTAACTTGTGTCATATACTGGTACAAATTCCCCAATGTTATATGTGATTGTGAGATGTATATAAATTATACCAATAAAGAATTCAATTTAAAAAATAGACAATGAAATGGTTAATTATAAGTGTCAAGTAGGCTAAGGACAGCATTATTGGTAAAATACTATTTTCAGTATGTTTATGACTATTTTCAGAAGCGATTGGTATTTGAGTCAGTGGAGTAAGTAAGGAAGATCAACACTCACCCAATGTGGCCAGACACCATCCAGTAAGCTGAGGCCTCAGACAAAACAAAAAGGCAGAGGAAAGGTGAATTCACTTTGTCCTCTAGAGCTGGGCACACTTTTTCTTCTGCTGCTGGACATCAAAACTATAGGTTCTCTAGAATTTAGACTATAGGACTTGGACCAGTGGTCCTCTAGGTTCCTAGATCCTCAACCTTTTACTGAAAGTTACACTACAGGCTTCCTTAGTTCTGACGTCTTTGGTCTTATGTGGAGTCATATTATGTATGTGCCTATTTATTCCCTTTGTTCTTCTCTATTGCTTTTCTCCTTCTCTATCTCTCCCACTGATTTTGTTTCTCCAGAGAACCTTGACTAATAAAAATGCCAAGTATTGGGAGGGTGTAGAGACACTCATCACCTACATTTCTATTAGGAATGTAAATGGAATTGGTACTCTGATAAATGGGCAGTTTCTTATAAAAGTAAACACTCAACTATTTACTGGATGACCAGAAATTATACTCTTGGATATTTATCATAACATTATAAAAACATGGTTACATAGGGCTGGAGATTTAGCTCAGTGGTTCTGGCGCCTGCCTCACAAGCTCAAGGTCCTGAGTTTGATCCAGTAACCACGTGCAATGCTGGGCGTGGTGACTCACGCCCACCAGCAATTAATACCACATACCACAATGCTGGGCGTGGAGGCTCAGGCCTGTAATCCCAGCACTTGGGAGGCAGAGGCAGGAGGATTACTGAGTTTGAGGCTTGCCTGGGCTACGTAGTAAACTCAGGGCCAGCCTGAACTACAAAACAAGACCCTGTCTCAAAAAAAAAAAAAAAAAAACATGGTTACATAAATATTTGTACATGAATGATTATGATAGTCTTATTTGTAATAGTGAGAAACTTAAATCAGTCCAGATGCCCTTGAATAATTGAACATTTCCATAAATACTCAACAAGAGAACAAACCATTAATATATGCAAAAACTTGAATGAGTCTTTGGGAAATCATGTTGGGTATCTAATCTCAAAAAATTACAAATCCAACTTCCACTACATTTTGAAATGACAAAATATTAAAAATGTAAAATAAACTAGTGGCTGCCAGGAATTGGGATTCTGTGAGAAGAACTTACACAGAGGGGTGTTTATTGAAGGGTAGCAACAGGAATTCTTATGGTGAATGAACTGTTCAGCACCTTGACATTAGTGACATATAAAATCTACACCAGTTTCAAAACTGTTTTGAAAATTAGTGCATGTGAAACTAGAAAAAAGTAAATAAATTTGGCGGATCATATCAACATCAATATTGTGGCTCTGGTGTCCTACATTTTTACAAATTGTTCCCACAGATAGAAACTAGTTAAATTATACAAAAGCTCTCTCCACATTACTTTTTACAACTGTATGTGAACTTATAATTTTCTCAATAAAAATTTTAAACAAATTTTCAATGCACAGGAATGTATGTGCCACTGAAGAATATAAGAATAATAAATAGGCACATAAAAAGACATTTAACATTCCAAGTCACTAAAGAAGAATGAACTAAAAGGATGAGAACTGCTACGATTTAAATATGGATAGTATCCTCCAAAGATCCAGGTATTAAAGGTTTGATCCTCAGGGTGGCATTCCTGGAGATGCTGTGGAACTTCAGGAGGTGAGGACTAGTAGGAGATCCTTTGAAAATCACAGGCATGCCCTTAAAGGGGATTGTGGGACTTCAGTCCCCTTTTCTCTGTCAGCTTTCTGACTGGAAGTGAGCTGTTAGTTCACTCTGATGTGCATTCCCTTTACTCCCTTTTGTCACCTTCACCAAAGGTTGATTTGGGACTGGAACCTTCAAAACCACTAAGTAAACTTCACCTCTTTATATGTTTATTATCTTAAGAATTCCATTGTGGAAATACAAAACAAGTATCAGGAGATACCATTACATATCTAATACACTGTCTAAAACAGTATCAACAACAGCAACTACTTGCGAAGTTGTGGAGGAAGTAAAACCCTCCTACATTGTTAGTGAGGTTTCAAAATGGCACAACGATTTGGCAGTTTTCTTACAGTGTTAAATATAATATATACTTGTCATACTGACGCAGGAGAGTTAAGGCCTAACTCCCCACCTGAAACGTGAGTTCGTGTTCTCTAAAAATCGAAGAATGAATTTTAGGAATGACGGAGGTTTGAGTAGGAAAATTTTATTGAAAGAGAAAGCTCCTGCCTTAAGAGAGACAGAAGGGGGAACCCGGAAAGTGGGTAACCCCCCTACCTCAATTTTTAGAGGGCTTTTTGGCGCAAAGCCACGAGGTGAGGCGGGTCTGAAATAGGGGGCTACCAATAAGATTCAAAAAAGTGGACGGGTTACAATTAACCAATGAGTACAGTGGGGGATTAACAATCACACAGGAATTTTTGACTCTAACTCTTCTCTGGGGAGGAGGGTTAAAGTTTTAGCCCTCCACCCCAAGAGGTTGGTGCCTTGTTTAGAATATCTGATGGTTGCCTATTTGGAATTTCAATGAGCTATTTATCTTATATGGGTGGGGTAGCTTTTCTCAGGCAGCAGTAACCTCCAAATTGGTTTTTTTGTTGTTGTTCCTTTTCAAGGGCCAGTCCTATCTATCTGCCTATATGTCTAGCTGGCTTTTCTACCTATAATAATATGATCTAGCAATCTTATTCTTTGCCCTTGAGAAATGAAATATTGTATTTATACAGAAATCAAAATATGAATGTGCATAACAGCTCTATGTTTAATTGTCCCAAACTGGAAACAACCTATATACTTACATCCTTCAAAAGGTGAATGCACAAATGAACTACAATATACTCATGTGACAGAGCACCACTTGGCAAGGAATAAATATCAGTACATGGAATAACATCAATGAATCACAAAGCATTGTGCTGAATGAATGGAGCAAATCTGTAAAGGTTTTATACTGTATTATTTTACTAATAATACACTCTGGAAAGAAAAAACATATAAGTGGTTGCCAGAAGTTGAGAGAAGGAGGAGGCAGGTGTGACAACAAAGGGATAGCAGAGGTCATCTGGAGGCGGTGAGGGAATTGCTATGTATCTTGATTGTAGTGGTGGATACAAAAATCTCAGCATGTGTTAAAACTCATAGAAATTTATGCCAAAAGGAGACATGAAATCAAGAAGAATTGATGTAGAGCCTTTAGTTAATCAACAGCCTTTTCTAACAATTTGTACTCAATTGTTCTGATTCCTCGGAGGGAAAGAATTGAAGGCTCAGAGACTAGTTACCTATATGGTTTGTCTTGACCTCAAGTGTCTATTCTGCCTACCCAAGCTGTTTCAGGACAGGGAAACTGGAGATGAGGTGTCACTTGCCTTTTCAAAATTCTGGCCCTTTTCCTAACACATGCCAGAAAAACAAAGTTATATGGTACTTTTTTTAAATAGAGCAGGCCCCTTTTCATGACTTATATAAAACACATTTCCACTGACTGTTTCTTAGTTTCTCACATAAGCAATTTGCCTTTTTAAAATGGAATTTTATGCTCCCTGAATCTCACACAATGTTTGCAACTATAAAACATACATTATTGGAAAAATTATATTGTTATAAGTAGTGGCTTAAAGTCATGTTTTAAAATAGTCCAAATATTTTTTTAAATAGTACTTTTTCCTAAAGATTTTGAATTTATAGATAAAATGAGACTTACGGGCTGAAAATCTAAACTAATATTATTAAAATACCAGTGTGGTTATATCCTCCTATTTTCAAATCATTTTCTTGTTATAGAAGGTTTGGATCATTTTGAAACAAATGTACACAGCAAGAACTGTCAAGGATTTAGGAATATTAACAAAAGCATACCAATTTATTGAAAATGACATCAAAATCCTAAGTTTTCAAGTAGTTTTATACCCATTTTAACCTTGAACTAGAAATACCTTTGGAGTAGCTCGCCCCCTCATGATTTTGAAGGCCTGTTCTGTGTAGACCTGCCATTCACTGAACCCTGATGAGTGCTTTACTGAACCAAGGAAGTAGAAAGGTCACTGCCATCCTAAGTTAAACATGTCATTTTACCTCACTGAATCACTCTCATTGCTTTTTAAAGCTCCATGTACTCAATAAAGCCTGCACGGATTAATTGCCTGAATTAAACTCATCTTCCCACTACCACTGCCAAACATAAAATGGACTTCAACTTTCCACTCACTTATCCTTTTAAAAATTGAGTAACTCCTTACTCCTACATAGTACAAACACTTGAATACTATATTTATTCATTGAGATAAATGTTTATTATTCAATTACCAATGTCCCATAAACATATTTCATATGTCACTGTGAGAAATTAACCATATTCCAGAAAAAGTTATGACTGGCCTCTCTCTGACAAGCTTAGCTCCATTTATAAATTGATAATAAATTCTTTCAGCTGCTGATGTTGAAAATAACTTATATAAATGAAAAGGCAAAAAGATTTTATTCACATTTTCTAGTGGTGACAAGAGATACACAGAAATTAAGTTATTTTATGTCCAATGAGCCATGTTACTTCTGAATGTAACAACACCACACAAATTCCTGGTCTTAAGACATTTAAGATTCAGCAGAATAAAGCTTTTCATATTGCTTTGATGATCCCAATACCACAGCAGCTTCAGGACACTCGTTGGTTTAAAGGAAGAGCTAACACCAGGAAATGATAAGCCTTTGAAATAGTTTGCATGATTTCTAAATGAAATCTTGCTTTCACAGACAGAAAAATAAGCAGCTATGAGAAGCCAACTGAATAAGATCTTGATCAAACTTGGCATTTACTTCAAAACGTATTCTCTCTACAAACGCTACCACCTAATTTGTATATTGAAGGGAGGACACTGAAAACTTTTCTACATGAAAGATATTTTCAAAAATAAAAAAGTAACTATGCGGGGTGTGGAGACTCACGCCCACCAGCCATCAATACCACATACCACAGTGCTGGGCATGGTGGCTCATGCCTGTAATCCCAGCACTCGGGAGGCAGAGACAGGAGGATTGCTGAGTTCGAGGCTTGCCTGGACTACATAGTGAGCTCAGAGCCAGCCTGAACTACAAAGCGAGACCCTGTCTCAAAAAAAATAAAAAAATTTAAAAAATGAAAAATAAAAAAGTAAGTAAAGGGATGAAAACAAATCAGTCATAACTTAAAAATTCATGGCCATATGTGAACAGTAGTATTTCTGACCCATAGAGTTCAGTCTTCAGTTACAGACAAGTGGCAGACTACTTCAAAGGAGGAGGGGCAGGCAGATTTCAAAATGTTTATCACTTTATTACAAAAGACTTGTTAATATTTGCCAGTACCTTCCCATTTAATTTTCTTCCCTGAATCTGCCACACCTCTGTAAGTGCCAATTATACAAAAGTGGTACATGCACATTTTCTGAGGCCTGGCACAAGCCTGGGAGAGTGGCCATGCAGCCACCCATTACTTATTATTGGGCAAGATCTCATAACCCAAAATGGCACATTTCTTTTTGTTCACCAGGACTCCTTTGTAGCTTCAAGCACAAGTTCCCTCTGAGCTGCTACCAATTCCATAAAAGCAATCAGGCAGAGATCACCCAGTAGGCATATTTAAATATGCTTTGCTTTCTTGCTGTTGTTCTTTTGCAAGATTATTATATCTTCAAGAAAGAAGACTGACTGAAGGAAATGATGGAGACAGGCTCTTTATTCAGTACAAGAGTCTCCAAAGAGTTCAATCTTTAACTCGGATTTAAGGAATGTTAAGAAAGAAAACAGATCTCTGAGTCAGGCTCAAACAATGGTTACCAGAAATGCAACTTTTATTTTTTCTCTACAATGCCAGGTATTGATTCTTAAGCTTTTAAAGAAATCTTTAAAAAAATTTTCTCATCCCTTAGAGCGCTCATAGTTTCTGCCTAAGAACTTAATATCAGCTATTTTATCCTATACTGATTTACTTCAAATAGGGTTGTGAAAACATAGGCCTTAAATGTACTTGGTCTTACTTTGACATCACTCAAACCTGACTCCAAGGTAAGGATATGGGGGCAAATTCTTTATTTTGGAAATAATCATGGGAAACAAAAGTTAGGAATTAGTGATAGAAGAGTTCACATGACAGCTAAAGAAATGTGTGTTTATGCCCACTGTGGGCAACGGGAACCTAAACATGGCAGAGACCTTCAGAAATATCATTTGGAACAGATCTCTAATGAACTGGAGTGGAGGTGGAGGGGTGTGGGACATTTATTCACAGGTTCCACCCTTCACTGGTTGAGTTGGCCTGAAATGGGATAGACTCCCCCCACTTCCATACTGTACCAGTAAGGCAGCAGCCTGGTTTCCATGTTGGAGAAAGTTCTCAGCCAGAGAAGCACACACAGACAGGTGCTTGAATTGGAAAGCTAACAAATACCGGACTGTATCTTTATTTATGCCTGTAGGAGAAGCCAGACAGACCAAGAAATTTGGGACAGGGCATCAGTAGTTTCTGCACATGCTTTCCTCTCTATCTGGAGAAGGCTTAATAGAAATTACTAGCAATATAGGGAATAACATGAATGTACATTTTAAATCATTCAATCTGATCTGTATAAAAGCTGTGCTATGATTTGAGTATATTTTAAGCCTACCTCTTAAAGGTTCATGTTGACTTGGTTCCCAGGGAGACAGTTTGGAAAGTGCTGTGGAACTTTGAAGTATAGCCCAGTGGAAAGCCCTTGGATCACTGTGGGTGCTACTTTCAAAAGAGAACAGTCCAGTTGTCTGCTCGAACAAGTTCATGTAAGAGCAAGTTTTCTTAAGAGCCGGGAAATGAACCCTGAGTCATTCTCCTACTTTCTGCTTTGAGCTATGACTTCTTTCCTGCACACACAACCCCACCCTTGTGACACTATTAGTCACGTGGTTCTCACCAGAGATGAACTGATCCCACCATCATGCCCTTGAATCTCCAGAACAGTGACCAAAATAAGCCTCTTTATAATGTTACCTGGTACTTCATTTTGGTAATAGAAATCAGACAAATACAAGCTGTCTCTTGATAAGTCATCTCCAGTCTTATTACAAAGCTTTAATGTCTACAGAAGTTGCCAAGGTTTATTTGCCCAGCATGTTGCTCTTATTCAAGGAATGCCATTTGGGTTAGGATGGGTGGTTGGTACTACATCTGAGCTGACAGTAGACATAACTATCCTTGCCCCAGCTGCTTCTCTTTCCCCCAGTAACTCACTGTTTGGCAAGCAGAAGGTACTACTTGGAGAAACTTTGGCACTTACATGATGACTTCTTTAGGATGATTTTTTTTTGCACTGAATCTTGATATTTTAAGCCCCGCTTCTAAGTGACACCCCAAGAAACAGCCATAAGAAACCCACTATTACATTTAATGTGGGTGTGATCTGAAGAAAACTGTCATGTATATTGTTTGATACTCCCATAGTGACTCACACAAACTTACAAAGAAAGAAAGAAAGAAAGAAAGAAAGAAAGAAAGAAAGAAAGAAAGAAAGAAAGAAAGAAAGAAAGAAAGAAAGAAAGAAAGAAAGAAAGAAAGAAAGAAAATTTCCAGGCATGGTGGCTCACCCCTGTGATCCCAGCACTCAGGAGGCAGAAGCAGAGGCAGAAGGACTGCTGAGTTCGAGGTTAGCCTGGGCTACACAGTGAGCTCAGAGCCAGCCTAAACTACAAAGTGAGACTCTATCTTTAAAAAAAAAAAAAAAACTTATTCACACTTTGAAAGGTCTCAACCAATGTGTGGTGTCCTTTCTAATACTGGCTCTCTGATTCTCTTATACCAGCTGGCTGTCCAAATAATTACTTTCAATTCTGACACTCATCATCCAGAATTAACAGACTCTGCAGTTAAGAGCTCAGTCCCACAAGACTGCACTGACTATAGACACCAGTCATGGGGTCAAGGTTCTCATTCACACTCCTGTCGGGCTACATATTTGAAGGTTCCTACAACCCCCCCCTTGCCTTGATAATATAACTAGAATGGCTCATGGGATGCAAGAAAATGCTTTGCTCACTATGAGCAGTGTGTTAGAAAGGACACAACTTAGGAACAGTCAAGTGGAAGGGCTGAATAATGCAGGGTATGGGCTTGGCAGCACTCCCAGCACCTCAATGTGCTCATCAACCTGGAAGCTCCCTGGACCATGTGAGTACATTTCATAGAGGTTCCATTATGTAGGAATGATTGAATCCAATCTCCAGTTCCTCTTTCTTTCCCAAAGGTAGCCTAAAAACTCCAAACTTCTAACCATAGTTTGGTCTTTTCTGAGATGAGCCCCCAGCTAGAAGCTATGTAGAGAAACCCAGCCAGTGGCACATCTCCTTAACACACATAACAGTCACATTACTCAGGAGAGTCCAGGGATTTTAGAAGCTCTGTACCATTAACTAGGGACAATAAACTAAAGTTTTATTTTGTATGGTGTCACAATATGCTAATAGTAGGCAAAATGTTGATGCCTTAGGATAGGGTAATTAGAAACTTTTTACTGTGAACAAGGCAAATTACAAAATTCAGAACGTGACCATGTTAGCTTTGGCCATTAAGAAAATTAGTGCTTGCTGGGTGTGGTGGCTCATGCCTGTAATCCCAGCATTCAGGAGGCAGAGACAGGAGGATTGCTGAGTTCGAGGCTTGCCTGGGCTACATAGTGAGCTCAGAGCCAGCCTGAATTAAAAAGCGAGACCCTGTCTCAAAAAAAAAAAAAAAGAAAGTTAGTGCTTGAGCCCAGGGTGTAGCTCGGTAGTAGGGTGTGTGTTTAACATGTGTAAGGCCTTGGGTTTGATGTCCAAACAAAATTTTAACAAACCTTAGAACCAAATATATAGCTTATACAAACTATTTATATTCTAAACAGTCATCACCATAAATTCAATCTTTAACTGCCCAAACATAAATATAGCTTTATAATAACAGATTTATAAAGTGACAATTGTAGAGTACTAAATGTGAATGTTCCATTTATTATATACCTAAAACTCAACATAGTCTCTCCTACCTAAAAGCAAACAATATTTTTTCTAGTCCTTTTCTATAGAAAATTTCTAGGGAAAATTATCTGCATATGTACATATACATTAATGAATATGATTAGCATTATGCTATCAAAGTTCAAAAACATGTGCATATAGATATATATTTTCTATTTCTTGAATTTGTTTACATAAAGGCATATTAGATATGGTTTTTATCAAAATGTATACAATCATCTTAGTGTTTTTAATTATGATACAGTACACTACAATAAGGATGTTTCATAAATTAACCACCTCTTTAATAAAGATATTCAGGTTGTTTCTAAATATTTACTAATACAAATAGTATGTAGTTTGCATGAGGCAGGTGTCAATTTGAGCCATTTCCTAGAGCATTTTGAGTATCTTTGTAATATAAAGATAATTTTTGTCTCATCTCTATAAATTAGAACCCAGGCAATTCATCTGCACAGACTTGGCTGGGGCACAGTCATGTGAATTAGACATACCCGTGCTAAAGTTTGATCTGGTCAAGAGTAGCTTCCATGTTTAACCCACTTTCCTGAGGAGGCTCAGGGCAGAGGCAGCTAAGTGTCAAAGGAAACATCAAAAAGAAAGGTGAGTTCCTGGTGCAGACCTGACTTTGGGGCTGACAATAGAGGCTACCTTGCTCAAAACTAGGAGACAGTAGCTGTCAAGCTGCAGCATCCAGGATATGGTAGCAGCAGGAGAAACATCTGTGCTTTCTTCATTAGCTAATTCTGTAGGTTTCATTCCAGCATTGGTCATGGAATTTTAGCCTATGATACTCAATAATTCTGAACATCCAGTGCCTTTCAAGAAAGAAAGAAAGAAAGAGGGGGGAGGGGGAGGAAGGGGGAGGGAAAGAGAGA
>PVIC010059374.1:0-10136 GCA_004025085.1 Thryonomys swinderianus | reverse complement strand
CCAGCCACCTTTGAAAAACCTACCTATCACTGTATGAGGTTTTGGAGGGACATCGAGACATAAGCCATAACAACCAAGTAGAGTGAGCAGTTAAGTAGAAAGATAGGAAATCTATAGCAGGAAAATAAGTCATTGTCAGGAATAAGTCAGTACTTCTCAGAAATAGCTATCAATAGGAATGTTCTCAGTTTCCCAATGAAAAGACACAAATTAGTATAATGGGTCAAGAAATAATATCCAGTAGTATGCTATATACAAGAAACACATTTAACCTCCAAAGAAACTCATGGACTAGTGATAGACAACCTTTTAGAGCTTTCAGTGTTACAAAGAGCCCACTGTCCCATGGGTGCCACAGGTCCACTCCCACTGTCATACACTAAAAGTGAAAGAAAGGAAAACAATATTCCATGTCACTGGAATCTGAAACATAGGATGTGTAGCTATCTTATATTCAGACAAAGTGGACTTCAAGTCAGAACTGATCAAAAGAGGCAAAGAAGGTTTCTACATGTTGCTCAAGGGCACAGTCCAACTGCAATAGATAACAATCATTAATGGACATTCACAGGATGATAATGCACCCAACTTTATAAAACAAGTACTGCTAGGCATAAAAAATTCAGATAGACATAAACACAATTATAGTTGGGGATATCAGTACCCCACTATCACAAATAGATAGATGAACTAGAAAAAAATCAACAGATTTAGCTGTCACAGACTGTGCCACTATAAACATAGGTATGCATATGGTATTGAGCTATGATGCTTAGGACCAGCCCAGAAGCCTATCAACTGGTGAGTGGATAAAGATGTGTGGATTTTTAAAAAAATAAAATGAAGCACTACCAGCTATAAAGAAAGATGAACTCTATAGACATAACTAAATTGGATGTGCCTTGAGCTCATACTCAGAAGTGAAATAAATAGGACATACAGTCTAAATACTGTCATTTTTCTAGGGTGAGAGACAGAAGATATAAATGAGGTCCAAAATGTAAAATGGGTATTGTGAAATAGGAAGAAAATTTTCAAAGGGGAAAGGGGATGGAGGGTCAGAGGAAGGCAAAGAAGAAGAAAACATTTTTGAAGGTAAAAAAGAAAAAATGGATACAAAGCTCATGTATATGGGGGTGGAGGGGTTAAAGCAAGGGCAAAGGAATGGGAAAAAATAAGAATCAAGATATGTCATGTACAAGTACAGATTTCCTGTTAGGAATGTGATCATAATGTGTTCCTAAAATGTACCAATAAACTCAACTGAAAAAGTTAACAAATATCAGAGTTAAACTAAACCTTTAAACAAATAGGCTTAATAGAATATAGACTGAGTCTTTTGCATAACAAAATATACACTTTTAATCAGCACATGGAACTTTGTCCAAAATAAACCCCATACTTGTTAATAAATTAGCTTTAATACACATAAAAGAATTGAAATTATATCATGCATTTTATCAGATTATATTGCACTGATGTTAGAAATCAATTGAAAAAAAGAATACACAGAAATTATGAAAATGCATGGAAACTAAACACTGAGTTACAGAAGGAATCAAGGAAGGGCCGGGGATTTAGCTCAGCTGTTCTGGTATCTCTGTGGCAAGTGCAAGGTCCTGAGTTCAATCCCCAGTACCACATATCATAGTGCCAAGTGTGGTGGCTCATGGCAGCACTTGGGAGGTAGAGGCAGGATGACTGCTGTGAATTCAAGGCTAGCCTGGACTACATAGTGAGTTCAGGGCCAGCCTGAACTATGAAGTGAGACCCTTCCTCAAAAAGAGAGAGAGAGGGGGGAGAAAGAAGGGAGGGAGGAAGGGAGGGAGAGAAGGAATGAAGGAAGAAATAGGACAGTTTCTAAAGCTAAATAATAATGCTGGTACAACATAATAGGACTAGGGCTTATGGGACACAATAAAAGCACGTGTATATAGGGGGTGGAGGGCTGTGGGGTGGGTAAGGATATGAGGATAAATGAGAATTAACTCGTGTCATATACTAGTACAAATTCTCCAATGTTGAGTGTGATTCTGAACTGTATGTAAAATGTACCAATAAAGAATTCAATTTAAAAAAAGCAGTCCTAACAGGAAGTTTATAGCTATGGATGCCTACAAAAATAAAGTGATCCCAAATAAATAACCCAATATTGCAAAGTTCTAGAAAAACAACACTCCAAACTGAAAGCTAGTACAAGGAAGGAAATGATAAAGACCAGAGTAGCTATCAATGAGTTTCAGACAAAAAAAACCCCAAAGAATTAAGGAAGTTAAAAGTTGGTTCTCTGAAAAAATGAACAAAATATAGAAACCCTTAGACAATCTAACCAAAAAAAGTAAAGACCCAAATGAATGTAATTAGAAATGAAAAAGGTGAAATCACAGTTGACACTGCCAGAATAAAAACATTATTTTTTTAATTCTTTATTGGTACATTTTACATACAGCTCACAATCACACTCAACACTGGGGAATTTGTACCAGTATATGACACAAGTTAATTCTCATTTTTACCCATATCCCTACCCACCCCACAACCCCCCACTCCCTCTATACCTGTGCTTTCTTTTTCTTTTCAAATCGTATTTATTCTTTTCCCTCATTACTTTCCCCTACCACATTCTTTTAAATATTTCCTATTTCACAAAATCTATCGTACATTCTAGAACCAATTTACATCTACTGGTTCTCATGTCAGAGAAAAGATATGGCATTTACATATCTGTGACCTATTTATTTTGCTTATTAGTGTGTCATCAAGGTGTATCCATTTGCACATAAATGACTCAAACTTGTCATTCTTTATGGCAGAGTAATACTCCATTTTAGAAAAAAAAATCTTTATCCATCTTCGGTTGATGGGCATCTGGGTTGTTTCCAAGATTGAACTATCACAAACTGAGCTGCTATGAACATGGGTATGCATATGTCTTTATGGTATGATTCTTTTCTTCCTTTGAGTGTATTCCTAGAAGTGGAATAGTAGGGTCAAATGAGACCTCTAATCTAAAAACATTATTAATAACTACTTCACAAACCTCAATGCCAATAAATTGGAGAATTCAGAAGAATGGATAGCTTGCTAGATACACATGCATTACCAAAATCCAGCCAAGAATATTAAAAAAGCCTGAACAATTCAATAACAGACAAAAAAAATTTAAGCATTTATAAATAACCTACCAACTAAGAAAAGCTAAGATCTGGACAAGTTCATTGCTGAATTCTACAAAAACTTCAGGAAAGTTCGAACACCAATACTCCTCACACTTTTGAACAAAATTGAAAGTGAAAGAATTCCAAAAGTCATTCCTGAAAGCTAGCATTAACCTAGTTGAAAAACCACACAAGGAACCACCAAAAGAACAATAGATTAGTGTCTTTAATAAATATAATTCAAAAGCTCTCAACAAGTTACTGGCAAACAGAAATGTAATGAATCATCAAAAATATTGTACACATTGACCAAGTAGGCTTCATTCCAGGGATGCCAGGATGGTTGAACATACTCAAATCAATAAGTGTAGTCCATCACATAAATAGAAGCAAGGACAGAAGTCATATGATCATTTCAATAGATGCAGAAAAAGCCTTTGACAAAAACAAATGTGCTTTCATGAAAAAAACACTGAAGAAAATATGTATTAAAGGACTTTAATTTCAATTTATCTCTGATAAAAGCCATTTATGACAACCCTCCTGCCAACATATTAAAGGAGGGAAAAACTGAATTCTTTCCTTCTGAAATCATAAACAACAGGGTATCCTCTCATTGTTCCAGCCCTACTTAGTTCTTGAAACATTAGCAAAAGACCTCTAATAAAAAGGAAGAAAGTGTAATAAGTAAAAGTGAAAGAGAATAAGAAAATGTAATAAAAGGGAGTATAGGGAAGGAGAAAGTGAAGTCTTCATTGTTTGCTGATGACTTGGTCCTCTACATAGAATATTTCCCCAAATCCACCAAAAGAATTTTGAAATCGATATTCAGTTTCAATAATGAAGCAGGACACAAAACCAACACACAAAAATCAATACATTCCTGTACAGTGACGATAAACCCATTGACGAAAAGTTAGAGAAAAATAACATTCACAGTAGCACAAATAAAAGTTAAATACTTAGGAATAAACTAAGGAAATGAAAACCTTACAGTGAAAACTACAGTACTCTGATGTAGGAAGTTAAAGAAGATTGCAGAAAATGGAAAGAGATTCTCTGTCTCTGGTTAGGCAGAATCAATATAGTTTGCCAGCTATTCCTCAAATGGAGGACTAACATCTATAATATATGAAAAACTGCAAACATTTAGTTCTCTTCAAATAAAATATCCAATCAAACCTGACTTAGTGAAGTAAGCATTTCTCCAGAAGTATAATTACAAATGGCCCCAAGATGCGTGAAGAAATGCTCAACACCACTAGCCTTTAGAGGAATGTAAAGCAACACTGAGATTTCCCCCAAAGGGTAGACAATTGATTAACAATTTCTAGAAAGGCTGTGAAGAAAAGAACCTGTCTATGCTGTTATGTCGATGCAAGCTGTACAATATAGCAATTAGTATAGAGATTTCTCAAAACTGAAACTAAAAATTCTATTTGTCACAGCTATTTCTCTGTTAGGTACCTTCTCAAAAGATTTAAAGCCATCATATTAAGAGATACATGCATACCCAGTGTTTACAGCAGCATAATTCAAGATAGCTAAGTCTTGAAAGTGGCCCATATGTCCATCAGCTGATGAATGGATAAAGAAAATGTGGTGTTTACACATAGTACAGTATTAATCTGCCAGAAAGAAAGATAAACTTGAATCATTTGTAGAAAAATGGATGTATCTTGAGACCATAAGTTTAAGTAAAATAAATTAGACATGGAAGCTTAAATATTATATGGTTTCTCTTATATAGAAACCCAGAGTAAAAATAAAGAGAAAAATAAATATTAGGAAGTAGTGACATAGATTATTCTCAAAGGGTAAACGGATCAATAGATGGAGGGACAGGTGGGAGTGGATAAGGGATAAAAAAGGAACTGGTATGCATTATGTACATGTACTAACTCCACACAAGGAATGTAAATATTATACACAGTAAGTCCTCTACTTATGAATATTTGTGTTGTGAACTTTCACAGATAGAAACAGATTTCATGTTACAAACATTCGTAGATGTGGACAAATTGGGGAAATAGCTGTGTGATTATACTGTACTGTATCACTATTTTAAGGTAACTGTAAAAGTAAAGATAGTTTATTTGCAACATGTGTTTGTTTTTTATGCTTTATGTTGCATGTTTATGTCAAAAGTATATAAGACTTACAATGTTGGAATTATAAACATTGTCCTTGAACAGAATTTATTTGTAATGGAGTATTTACTGTATTGTAAAAATGTGGAAATGAATGAAGGGGATCAAAAATGGGTAGAAGGGAGAGGGAAGTAAGGGAAAAGGGGTGAGAAAGGAATTAAGATGTTATGTACATCTGCCATCTTTCCCACAAGGAATGTAAACATTATGTACCACTCACAAGTACTAATAAAATAAATAAAGAAAAAAGATACAGGCTTTAGAGAAGTTAGGATATTGGTAGTGTTCTTCAGGGGCAAGCATCCCTTCTTTTCTCTTTTGCTTTCTGGCTGCCATGAGGTGAGCAGCTTTGCCAGAGTGTGCTCCTTGCCATTCAGCTCTGCTTCACCATGGGTCAAGAAGCAATGGCACTGGCCAACCATGGACCAAAGTAAACTCTTCCTCCTTATAAGTTGCTTACCTTAGATTTTTTCCTACAACAACAGAAAAGCTGTCTAATACAGTTGCATAATATGCTGCCCTTTGAAATAAATTCTATATGTCAAGGAAACTTTTCAGGGAACATCTGACATATTGGTAAACAGCTTCAAAACTGAATTTTTCAGGATGTCAGTGGCTGTGTGTGTGTGTGTGTGTGTGTGTGTTCTCAGTTCACTTAAAAATTTTTTTTAATATGGCAAAAACCAGATAACAAAATTTGCCATTTTCACCAAACAGCTGGAGAATGTTAATGTATTGAGTTTGAAGGAGTCTGAGAGAGCAGTTCCTTGGGAATAGAGTTTGTGTACTGTGTAGCCTCCTTTACCACTATTATGGAGGAAGAAAAGAGATGCTTTTTTTTTTTTTAACCTTAAGCCAAGTTAAAAAAGGTGCCTTTAATAAAACAAAACAAGGAGCTTGGAATGTGGACTTGGAGTTGCTGGAGAGGCATACTTTCTAGTAATAGAAACTGGCTGAACTGTTTAGTGGTAGAAAATCAGAGGAAAAGAGCTACATTCAGAATAAACTTTATTTTTACTGATAAGTGGGAAAAAATGTGTATTTTTGGTAACCATGTTTGAGACTCATTGAATGTGCTTCCTTGAAGTCACTGTAAATTTTGGCCATGCATATTTGAATCTACCTGCGTTCATTATGGGTCCCCAATAGAGAGCCTATGTGGGGTAGAACAGTCCAATGCCTATGAGCTGAGGGTAGAAGGCATAGGTAGGCAGCCAGTGAAAATGCATTATGCAAAAATGTATTGAAAGGCTCTGCCCGGAAGGGTTATCTCTCTGTAACCTATTAACATTCTCCATGGGATGTAGAATCTGTGAAATCCCAAACGCATCAAATTCAGATAACATCTTTTGTCAGTTTTGATGCTTCATGGGTCAACCTGATTTGGGACATTAGGTGCGCATACATTTGGTCAAACATTATGCTGAGCGTGTTGTGGAGAGTACTTTGGATGAGATTAACATTTAAATCATAGAAGGAATGAAGCAAATTGCCTTATCTCACATGGGGGCACCATCCAATCAGTTGAAAGCCCACATAGAACAAAAAAGCAGACTCTCACCTTAATGAGAGGGAACTCTTTTTGTCTTGCTGTCTTTGCTATGAAATACTGGTTTTCTCCTGCCTTTGTATATGAATTTAAAAGCTGGCTGGCTCTTCCAGGGTCTTCCTATAGGCCTTTGGACTGGAAACATCATCAGCTCTCCTGGATCTCCTGGAGATCATGGAGCTTGTTATTCTCACAAGGGGTCTAGCCAATTTGTTGTGCTACATCAATATTATTATATGTTATTATACATACCTCCCATTGTTTGTATTTATCTCAAGACCCTCAATACACCAGTCAAATAAGATTTATTTTGTTTTTTACCTTTTGTTCCCCCAGATCTAATCTGTCTAAGGTATTTCATGTGGAGAAATAGAGAAAAACTGCTCTCCCCCCAGTGACCACCAAGTTGTATCTTGTCTACCTGGCAATAGTTCTGCAGAAGAAGACAAAAATCTTCTGTTCTGGTTCTAGTTACAACTATTACCAGATAAATAGTAAAGTGAGTCAACTTCTCTGGAACCATGTTTCCTATTCAGTTAAAAAAAGGCTTAACAAGCCTTTCTAGCCTTTATTATGGGTTGTTAAAATTATAAAAAGACTAGATACCTGAAAAAATTTTAAATGATGGTACTAAGGTTATATACATGTAAAACATTTATATGGTATGATTTTGGAGGAACAAAAGGGCTCTTTCCCTTCCCCAAACTTTCCTCACTGTTGGCTAATAACAAAACTTGAATTATTTTTTGGAATGGGGGAAAATTTATAATGCAACATATTATGGGTTGGATATTTTAGCACAACTAAGTTAAATCTCACAACATTTCTGTTTTCATGTGTGTTATCATCTCCATTTTGTAGAGGAATACCCTGAGGCTCAAAGTGATAACTTTCCCAAGATCCTACATTAGCAAGTGTGGAGGCGAGGTGATAATTCATGTCTGTCTGACTCTTAAATTCATGCCTTTACTTATCAAGCCATCCTTCTTCCTAACGTTGGTACATGCAAATTGTAATTTTCCTTGAGAGGAATACCCAAATGGATGTCATTTAGAGCCAACCAGCTGAATGTGAATGAGTTTGTCAATTCCTTTTCTCAGAGAATACTTCAATTGAGGCCAAGAGATGGGAGGAGTACACTCTGGATATCACCCAAGTGTTGGACATATTAAAAAAGTAGAAGGTGTCCTGGAAAGAGCAAGGTCATTGGCAATCAGTTAAATTTGCTTTAAATACCTCTTCTATTATGCAGCTTTGTAACTTTGGGAAAGTTATTTAGTTTATTTAAATTAAATGAGAACAAATTGAAGAAATTTTAATGATGGAGGCGATAGTCGTGAAGTGGATATCTGATATCTGATTTTGTCCAACAGTTTGTGTCCTTTAAGAGAATGTCCTTTCCTCCATTTCACGCAGTCTTTGTAGGGTTATTGATCACAATGCCTCATCCTTGCCTTTAGTCATAATCATAGAATCTAGGGTGAACCTTTTATAGGGTTTGCCTCTGGCAACGGTTGTTTGTCCAGTGGTGGGTGGCAGATCTAAACAGGGGCTTCTCTGGGTTGATACTTGAGTTTTGGAGAGAATATAAACTTTTTTTTTCTGTTTGAGCTTTTCATTTGGCAGCATGTAACCCTGGAACGAAGGGCGGTTGTCCTCCCTTGTGCATTTGGTTAACAGAATGAACCCAGTACAGAGACAAGTTGAGAAGCGTGCTCTTGAGGCTACCTGTGTCTGACACAGATTACCTTTTGAACTTCGCAGTTTATGAGGCCCTATTTTTGTTCCAACGTTTGAATTGGGTTTCTCTCAAATACTTCTGAAAGAATCTTGACTGGTACATTGTTATAGCACGTATAAAATGGATATAGCAAGAATAGTGCTGAATAAATGATGGTACGTGTGATGGAGAAAATAGTTTGAAAATATATAAATGTAATTTCAGCATTTTCATTTTGAGGTACATGATTTTTTTTCTTAGTGTAAGACATCCATTTACTGCTAAAGAAATAAGATTGAGAATAAAATGAAAGTAAATATTAACTTTCAGCTTTTGACATTTAAAATACAATTCTATAGCAGGAAAATAACTTGAAAGCTAGACATTATTGAGAGAGAATTTTTAAAAAGTTCTTTAATCTCACTTTTTTAGCATATCAGGATCCAGGCTTACTGAGATAGAAAGTATAAGTGGGTAAAGCTCTTTCTTGTGAGGTCTGTACTGTGAGAAACATCCAGAGAAGTAAATGAGGTTGGCCATACAGGTATCTCAATTTCTTCTCTTCACTGTGCTCCAGCATCTAGCCCAGTGATGGCATACATTTTAGAGTTTTTTTTTTTCTAGACAGGGTCTCGCTTTGTAGTTCAGGCTGGCCCTGAGCTCACTATGTAGCCCAGGCAAGCCTTGAACTCAGCAATCCTCCTGCCTTTGCCTCCTGAGTGCTGGGATTATAGGCGTGACCCACGCCTAGGATTGGGGTGTGTGGTACTGACTGTTGGTGTGTGACAGTCACTATACCTGGTATTGTTGTATGTGGTTACCAGGATTTGAACCAGGAACTTTGCACTTGCTAGGCAGGCACTGAAACCACTGAGCTAAATCTCTGGCCCTAGAGTTTCCAACGATAACAAATAGCCTCCTGTGGCATGGATGCCAAAGGCTCACTATCATTGTTGTAGCCCCATATGGAATATTTCAGTATACTTAAGTGGATAGGAAATGTAGCAAGACAAAAAGATCTACTTCTTTGGTTCCTTGTGGAGTAGACACTAGATTTAGATTTCCTACATTGCAGTCGGGTCTCTTATACTAGAGATAAAGCTTGAAAGATACTACATGGGTCAGAGAGTTTGAAAAAGGGTATAAAATATACTTGGAAGAATCTCATCCCAGAAAGTGCTACAAGGAGCATCATTTGTACACATGTGTCAGAGACTTTTGGTTGTAGGACATAAAGCGCTGAACCTGTGATTTAGGCCACAACTCAGCTTGACTTTTGGTGAATTGCTATAAGGTGCTAGCAAAAAGTAAAACTGTGGAGGGCCGGAGGGTTAGCTCACTGGTTCCGGCGCCTGCCTCGCAAGTGCAAGGTCCTGAGTTCGATCCCCCGTAACCACATATAATGCTGGGTGTGGAGACACGCCCACCAACAATCAACACCGCATACCACAATGCGGGACGTGGTGGCTCACGCCTGTCATCCCAGCACTCGGGAGGCAGAGACAGGAGGATTGCTGAGTTCACGGCGGCTTGCCTGGGCACCATAGTGAGCTCAGGGC
>PVIC010059373.1:0-10097 GCA_004025085.1 Thryonomys swinderianus | reverse complement strand
TATTTTTACATACTTAAGGAAAAGCAAGTAGCTAGGTAAAGACAGTAAAATCACCTGTGCCTCTCGGCACACACCCTGTTAGCAGTTTGCACAGCATCTTCCTCTCTGAAATACTTTATCTCCTACAAAATAGAAGTGGTTCTAGTACCTTTTCATATGCTGGTGTATCACCAGAATTTCCCTGTGCTTTGATACATGATCTGCTTCATCTTTTCAATACTCGGCAGCCTTTTTAATCCTTGCTTTAATGCCTTTGCACTCTGGTGTTGATTTGTAAAGAGAGGAAGACAAAGTTTTTCCCTGGGTTCACGTTTTGTCATCACTCAAGTCTGACAATCTCAGTTTGGGATTCATAAGGCTTCAATCTAAGGAACCTCGTCTGCCACTTGTCACTCTTTACTCTCTGAAAATATCTTGTTCATTCATTTGCTTGTTTTCTGTTCCTCCCTGTAGAGAATGGGAAGGGGACATTGCCAGACCCCTGCAGTGGGTCCTGGCCTCCAGTGACATACTACAGTGCAAAGCAAAAGAATAAAGACAGGTAACTAGAGTTAGCACAAACTGGATCTTGGGACCTAATCAGTGCTACTCCAGAAAACAAAGGCAAAGGCCCCTAGACATGTGCAGTATTTATTGACTACAATCATGGGAAAGAATAGGGACTCAGTCATGCCTTGAAGTCACCCAGTGAAATCCTGCTGAACACCTGGCATCATGGCAGGTGTGTTAAGGAGTGTGTACTGCTTATTTTGCATGGGTGGAACAAACAGGTACTGGGACTGAGTGAGACATAAGGACTGGTCTGTGTTGATTACTCTGTCTTCAGGGTTTAGAATAGTACTTGATTCTGAGAATTTTCTCAGTATTTATTGATGAGGTGATTGAAACCATTGCATAAGAGACGAATGCAACAAGTGCAATCAAGAAGTCATACTGAGAGATCTCCATTTTCATGATTTTAACATTATAAGAATGATGTTTATACTCTTGGACAGTTTTGTCCCTCTTAAAATTTTCAATATATCTATTTTAAACAGACAGAAAATCAGAAATAATAGAAGGATAAAAATCTTTAAGATTAAAAACAATATTTTTGACATTCTTTATCTTGCACATTCTTTTTGATAAAGTATTGGAGAGTAATTTGTGGACTTCATAATACTTCATCCTTAAATATGAGGAGATGCACCATGCATCTTCTCAGACTATGTTGTTCTAAATAAACACAAGTCTATTAGCATACCCAGGGAATTTCACAGTAATTAGTAATAAGTCTCATAATCTGGTAGTCAACCCATATCTACATTTTGCTGAGGGCTTCTGAAGTACATTTATAGTGGCTCTATTTATTTATCACTCTCAATAGGGCCAAAGTTCATTAAATACTTGTATAGCTTAGAAACTTGTTATAAAAATTTGCCACTTTTTTGGATCACGTTGACTCCTTGAAGAATATAGGTCTGTTTTCTAATGCTCTTTCTATCTTCCTAGTTATTTCTGTGAGGTGTTGTTGATTTGCTTTTCCACTTGTGTTTTTCACACACTGGAAGCTACCTTAGATTGCTGGCTTAGATTATATGATTGTAATAACCCATAATCATGACTCGTTTTGGTGTTCACATTGTCACAAATCTGAACATTGGATGCCTCTTAACTAGTGGTGGAATGTTTTTCATATGACCTTCTTAGTCTTTAACTAACATATTCTTCCTTTCTGACACATTTTCTCCTTACCTTTAAAAATTAAGATTTCTCCATTGAGTATTGTTTTTATTATTATTTTTTCCAGATGGGTAAAAGTCATTTGAAAATAAAAATCTAGGTATCTGACTTACTCATCATTATAAGGGTACCTTATGAGATCTAAATTTGCCTCATAAAATACAAAGGTTGAATTTATATTTTAATTGCTTAAACTTTTAAGATGGCTCTTAAACACTCACTGACCAAAATTCACTGAGGCAAAGCTAGATTTACTTAACTGGGGCTTTACAGTAAATTATTATTATTACATTGAATTTATTGGTATATTTTAGGTATACATTATGATCTTATTCATCATTGAGAATTTGTAACTGTACATATTTTCATTCTCATTTTTTCCCATTACCCTGCCCTCCTTTCATCCTGCATTTCCTTATATATGTAAGCTTTATTTCTGTTTTTTCTTTTTATCATCATATTTTTTCTTTCCCTTCGATTTCCCCTACCCTTTCCCCAGTTCCTTTTTCTCTTTGAACATTTTCTATCTATGTCACAGCACCTAGTATACATTTTGGACCTCATTTACACCTTCAATTTCTCACCCTAGAGAAAAGATACCATGTCTACACATCTATGCCCTATTTATTTCACTTACAATATGGTCTCAATGTGTATCCATTTAGCAATAAATGTCTCATTTATCTTTCTTTATGGTTGAGTAACACTCAATTTTATATAAGTATTATATCTTTTTTATTCAATCTCCATTTGATGGGCATTTGGGCTGTTTCTAAGATGTAACTATTTTTAAAAAAATAAATTGAGTTTATTGGTATATTTTAGAAATACATTATGATCACATTCCTCATTGAGAATTTGTACCTGTACCTGATACATTTTATTTTTTCTCATACCCCTGGCCTCCTTTCAACCCAACACCCATATACTTAAACTGAAACAAAGATTGTTTCAGTTTTTTCCTTTTTACCATCAAAATTTTCCCCCTTCTTTGCTTTCCCCTGCCCCTACCCAGTTCCCCTTTTCCTTTGAGAAGTGAGCAGGTGGGGTGTGTCACCTGCCAGTCAAGAAATAATGGAGGAGTCAGGTCCTTCTCATCTGTCTCATCTACGTGGCCATAAAAATCATAGCATTTACACAGCTATGGTTACACCGCAGCTTCTCATTTACAAAGGCATTACACAAAAATTCACAACAGCAAATGTGAGCTCCCAGTTTCAGAGATTCTGTGCTTATCTTCTCTTTTTCATATCATGTGATGCTATGAGTGAAGTTCTTTTTGATGTGATTTTGGTTCGAAGTCTTAAGGGGCAAGAAACTAAGTGTACTCTTTTGGATTTTATATCTAGACATTTAAGCTGTCATTTCACTCCAGAGCCCCAGTGTATTAAAATTAGCATGCCCAGAGCTCTTTGCCTATCTCATAAGGCCAGACCTATTTCTAGGAACAAACATTCTGCAAAATCAGCTGCAGAGATGGCCCAGCCAGGGAAATGTGTACATTTGGCTTGCTGAAATTTCACAGTAATTTCGTTTTTATTCCTTGTCTTTCTCTATAGAACTGAGTGCATTTCATTTTTAGATGTTCACACTCCTCTCCACTATTTCTTTATTTTCTTGTGCCTGTCGTGGGCTCTTCGGAGCTCATCTGATACTCACCCGGAACAAAATGTAGATGTCAGTAAGACGCATAATGGATTATCCTCCTAGTAATATTTACTTCTGTGTGTGATTAAAGGTGTGTAAGTGCAAGCTGGGCAGTGGTCCCAGCTGGAACTTCTCCTCTTGCAATTCATCTTCCATTTATGCACAGTCATAGCTATAGAATTAAGAGTCCAGAAAAAGATTGTCGAAAAACTTACTTAGTCACACTTGTTATTAATTAAAAAGTAGCATCAGAGGGTTGCTCTAGTAATGACAACATGGAATACAATTGCTGAGTGTGGTGATGAGTGAGGAGCTGAGCTGCCCGGGAGCAGCAGCATCCGTCACGGTTTGTGTGGCTCAGTGCACACCCCGGTTTGCTTGGCCAAAGCCATGTGCGACGTGAAAGCTTCCAGGCAGAGTCCGTGAATTTGGTCAGGGTAATTCTAAGCAGCTATGACATATTTATAGGTATGGTATGGAAGGAATCAAACATTGTTAGAGAATACAGGGTTTTATTGAGTCTTTTCGAAGAGTAAACAGTCACAGAAGAGGCTAATTCCAGCAAGTTCAATAAACGCAGAAGAATCCTCACCTGACTCTAAAACTAATCGACTCTAAGGAATATGACGGTTGTTTCCCTTGAGTTGTACTCAAAATAATTCCATTTAAACTTTAAGAAAAACCTAGGTCGACAGTTACTCAGCAACCAGTTTCTATCAAGTGGGCTGCATTTCCCAAAACTATGTTGATATTTGAAGAGAATAGGGAAAAAAGGGGAGGGAATGTCATGATGAATTCAGCTGAAAAGGTGGAGTATACTTTCTAAAATTGCTGTCCTGGGATGCACACAGGGCAGCTGGGAAAAATGATTGTTTGGTATTTGGATGAAAGTGGTGGGGAAACACTCGAGAATTTTAAACATGTCCTGTGACCAGAATGCATTTCTCATGTATGCATCATAAAGAAAATGATCACATTTCACAGTGTAATGTGGACAGGCAGTGAATACCTATGGCAAAACCCCAGGAAGCTAATTTAGGATCTGAATAACTTTCACTCTCTTCTTGCTTCAGTAGACCTCTTTAACGGTTCACCTAATGTCTCACTCTTTTGCCCCCTGCCATGAGGCACAAAGTAAATTGCTTGATCAATATCTTTAATCAGTGCAGGTAGCACCTTCATCATCAAGCTCCTCAGGCCAAAAGTTTATGCAGATGTAAGATCATTGGGAAAAAACCCCAAAATATTCTCACATGACCATTAATTCCAAGCTGAAAAATACAACAGTTTAAATGACATAAACCCATAGATTAGTATATTGGTTGTGGAGCTTTACCTTCTGTTGGTTCTAAACGAAGGACATTGTAAAGGATGCAGTTGAACTTGAGGGGAAGGATCTATATCTGAGCTTAAGGCAGAGAAAACAGTTGAAAATAGAACTTATTGGAATAATGTAGAGTACACATAATACAGTTCATTTCCATGTGAGATTTAGATTTCTGAGCCTGTTATTCTGAGATCATTCCCTTTTGATTTTACTTCATAAGACTGTCCAGAAAAGTAAGCAAATTGGTTTATTGTTAACATTTTATGTTTTTAGAGCAGTTTACATTCACACCAGTTAAGCAAAAAGCAGTTAATCAGAGAGCACATACCACTGGCTGCCATGTGGAGACCATCCTTACTGTGCAAACCCCACACTGAAGTTGCCTGTACATTATTAGTAAGGCACATAATAAGTGATACTGAGACATCTGTGTCACCCAAAGTCCATAATTTACATTACAATTCACTCTTTGTTCCATTAGTCCTACATATTCTATAAGACAAGTGTATCATGACTTGTATAAACAACTATATACATTTGAATGACACAGAGTGTTTTGCTGCACTAAAAGTCCTCTGTTCACTTTTAGGTATTTTCTCCCATTATAGATATTGCCTTTTTATTCAGTGAGTCATTTACTTCGCTTAGCATAAGCTACTTACTTTAATGTTACTCAGTTTTTAATTTTTCTTATCTTTGATGTGCTTTTTTGATCTAAGAAACCACTGTCATGAACAACATCAAAAAGATTTGGCCTATGTTTTCTTCCAGAAGTTTAAATTCTTAGGTGTTCATTTAATTTTAATCTATTTCAAAATATTCATTGCACAAGGTGTCCGGTGGGGTTCAATGTGATTTATTTGCATGTGGATACCAGATTTTTCTAAAAGTGAGTATATTTGGCTAGGTCACTCTTAGCATCCAACATGTGCTTGATAACTAACAAAACATGTTAGTTATTGTAGCTTTCTAGTATATTTTGAGATCAAGAGAAGTGATACCTTGGGCCGGAGATTTAGCTCAGTGGTTCCAGCGCCTGCCTTGCAAGCACAAGGTAATGAGTTCGATCCCTGGTAACCACATACAAGGCTAGGCATGGTGGCTCACGCCCACCAGCCATCAATACCACATACCACAGTGCCATGTGTGGTGGCTCACGCCTGTAATCCCAGCACCTGGGAGGCAGAGACAGGAGGACTGCTGAGTTCGAGGCTTGCCTGAGCTACATAGTGAGTTCAGGACCAGCTTGGGCTACCAAGACCCTGTCTCAAAAGAAAAAAAAAAAAAAGAAAAGTGATACCTCTAGCATTTGACTGTTCAGGTTGATGTTTCACAAGACCTTCTCTTTAACTTACAGACTACTGAAAAGTTAAGCTGTAATTGATAGGTAATGAGAATATACAACCTTAGATCCTAAAACTGCTCCTTATTAAATGCATCACATGCATTTTCTTCTATAGTAGAAGGACTTGAAGTTTGTGTTAAAAATGTTGCATATATAGGTGTGTATATATACCCTATAGGTCACTCAAAGCAGAAGAAAGCTTGACTGTCATCTCTATGTTTTCTACATTACATTAATATACCAGGTTAAATTCATTCTCAGTAGTGAATATAGTTTTGGTCCTTGCTTTTGAAAAACTGAAGTGATCAGCAGTAATTTTAACCACAAAAGCTGCAACTGGAAAGTTAGGGTGTTAAGCATGTTTAGCACTGAAAGCTGAAAGCTAAAAGAGAGCACAGTGGTGACAGAGATCAAGCTGGCCTCCTAACAAATGCAAGTCAGAGAAAACAGTGAGGCATCTTCAGTTTGAGCAGCCAAGAGGCCAAAGTCTTGATAAAAGGGTTCAGACTGGCTCACTTACAAAAGAACCAGGCCAGTTTTTATGGATTTGTTGGAGTGGACAAGAGTCAGGTTCATCATGGTCTCTACTGCTTTGATAGGATGGTTGTAGGGAATGTCCTTAATACTTGAGGGAACAAGTCAGTCTTTGTGAGATCATTTGGTTTGGAGCAGTTTTAGCCCTGAGGGGCTCTGCTGGAATCCAAGGTCATCCAGGTTCAGGGCATTGACTAGAAGCACCTGGGTGTAGCTGGGTCAATCACTTATCTTGGGCCCCTCAGGCTTGAGGGAGTGACATATTATGCACACTCAGGGCTATCAACCATGTTTTGCCCACTCTCAGATGGACACTTTCTAAATGATAAAGTGCCTGTAGGTGGAGCTGAGAATGGGTTGATTTGAAGTTTTAAAGTGGTAATGAAGGTCGAGTGTTGTTCTGCTTTTATTTTTCTATTGACATCTGTAGGCAGTGAAGAGTGGTTGCTTTTTTAGCAAAAATAGTTCTCACGAGTTTCTGACACTTTGGAAGCAAATGCACAACATGCTTTAATGAGTAACTGATTTAGAGGCAGGAGCGTCTTTTTCCTGCTACGCCTTTAGTCATCTTGTCTCTGCATTTAGTATCTTTCTTCTCTTCCTGCTCAGGCTTCTCAATAAGCTGTGAAAACATTTGTGGGATTGAATCACAGCCTGCACACTGAGCTACATTTCCAGCTCTTTTTTCCTTTTATATCAAGACTGGGTCTTGCTAAGTTGACGAGGCTGCTCTGGAACTTGACATCTTCCCTGGCCATTTTTCACAAGAACAGTTGACTAGGACAGAGGAGTTAAGCAATTCTGGGGAAATTCTCAGTAATTATCCATGGAAACTGGATAAATACTGTATATTTTCCTCAAAAAGAAAATTTTAAATTAATTAATACTTCATTTTATGAACCTTCTGTTTGTAAGCTTTAGAAGAAGTTCACAAACAATAGCCTTTGGCAAAATTTTGCTTCCATTTGTAAGTTCTGCATCAGGAAGCAAACAGGACCATGGCCGTCTTCCTCACTCAAACACAAATACGGCCAACTTCCAAAATTGGTAAACATATTAAGTTTGTAAACTGAGGTACATTGATATCCACTGGATATACTTTGCAAGTAATCAACTAGGGAGTTGATATCTAGTTACCCACAATAGCCAGCAACTCAGGACTTTACCTCTTTCCTTTTTCCATTTTTCCTCTCATTTTTCCTTTCCCTCTTCTTTCTTCCTGTGGCTTCCTGAAATATGTCCCAAACACCAAATTACATGAATCTAAGTCTCCTTCCCTTAGAGTGAGGACCCAAGTGAAAACACCTTCCTATATGAGTTTAAGACCTTACTACTTCTTTCCTCATTTCATTGAACCTTTAATAAACCCATATTAAAGTCAATGTGTATGTCAGAAATATATAAAGTGCAGCATTATAATTTTGTACAAATGTTTGTTTTGCATGTTATATATCATAAGTTTACATTGCATATATGTTTACATTTAATAATTTCATAATTATAGGTTCCTATGTAATTTATTTTAAAGTCAGTACTTTAGTATAGATGCAATTCTGATATGAAAAATCTATTTCAAGAGGAAACTGCAATCATGCTCATATTACTGAATAAATTATGATTTTGAGTAACCACACGATGGCAGAGACTTCAAGCTTTACCTACTAGAGACTTGTGAAACATGAATGGAAAGTGCATTGTGTCTTAGTCTGAGATTAGAGTGGCCAGAAATACCACCACCAAATCTTCATAAACTTCACCCTGGCCCACCTGCCTCAGTCTAGCTGGAGTCACCATGCCACATGCCCAAAAGTTGGGGTTCCTTACTCAGGAGCATGGGGCTGGCAGACCTAAGCGGTTGTCACCTGATTAAAGCAGATTTTTCTGCACTATACCTGACTGTGTTCCACCTTACCCGTTTATCTCTGGTTTATCCATGCATTGTAAGAGTTAGACATTTGGTTATACAGATGTGTCTGCATGTCCTAGGCACCTCGATGACAACTCACATGAGTGAAAATCAGATGGGTGGAGAAAGGCCTCTTTGTTCATAAGTCTGCTCAAAACTATTAAGATACTTTACATGTTTCACCCAGATTATTTAGAAGCAGGCATTTAGATTTATATTCTGGCGGCATCCAGTAATTTGAAAGACCATGGTCATGGAGTGGTGATAATCCTCTTCATGCTGTAGCATTACATGCTGAACCAAGGGCCAGAAATCTATGGCAGATGGGTCAGACCTGCCCACTGTCTATGTTTGTAACAGTTTTATAGGAACTCACGGATGTTCCTGTTTTCTCGGGGTGTTCTAGATAAGTAGGTGCAATGCAGACTCTGTGGTCTAAATTATTATTATTTGTTCTCCCTCCCCATTCCCCTGCTTTCCCATCAACCTCTCTACCACCAATACACATAAACTCTGGTTTTCATTTTTTCCTTTGTACCGTCAGATTTTTCTTTCCCTTCTTTGTTTTCCCCTGTCCCTTCCCCTCATTACCTTCCATGTTTAAATATACTTTTTAGTTTTTATTTTTTTCCTTGACAGTGAAAGACAATCCAATTGTTTTTTAGTGTTTGAAAGTGTTTAAAATACACACAAAAAAATGGCTAGTATCTTCAAATTACATAGTAAGGGCTATTTTTTCATTAGTGTGTAAAAATAATGAAAATAATGAGTAGTAACTTTTATGTTCCAAGAACTGTGCAAAATACTTAAAGAGCACGATGTGACTTCATTGCATGACAGCAGTGCTGTTACATTCATTCTGTAACTGGGTGTAATGATATAAACAATCCACATAACTATTTGCTCTTTTATGGAAAAATGTTTTTATAGGACTGGAGACTTAGCTCAGTGGTTCCGCTGCCTACCTGCAAGTGCAAGGTCCTTGGCTCAATCCCAGTAACCACTTTTTAACAATACTGGGCATAGTGACTCACACCCACCAGCTACCAGTATCACATATCACAGTGCCAGGTGTGGTGGCTCAAGCCTATAATCCCTGTACTCAGGAGGAAGAGACAGGAGGATTGCTGAGTTCGAGGCTTGCCTGGGCTACATAGTGAGCTCAGGGCCAGCCTGAACTACAAAGTGAGACCCTGTCTCAGAAAAAGAACCCAAAAAAACAAAAAACAAAAAACAAAACAGAAAAATGTTTTCATAGAGCAGGAAAGTGGTGAAGACGTAGAGGGAGCCAGAGGAGGAAGAGAATGGAAGAGAAGGAGGAGGAAAAGAAAAGAGGGAAGAGGAAGAAGGGAGGAGGAGGAGAGTGACCTCTGTACCTGAAGTCTGGCTTTCTCAGGCATTTCCTACTTTATCTACCATTATCTTACAGTGCACTTCTTTTTCTCCTCTTATTTCATACACATTCTTGTTCACTTTCTTACTGACCAAATAAATGATACTCTGAAACCATGCCAATTGACTTTATTTCTGTTTGAAGTAGCTATTGATATTAGGAGAGGTTCTGCATATTAATGAAGCATAAGAACATTTAACAAAATAGGAAATATCTTCAGATA
>PVIC010059372.1:0-10152 GCA_004025085.1 Thryonomys swinderianus | reverse complement strand
TCACTTTGTAGTTCAGGCTGGCCCTGAGCTCACTATGGTGCCCAGGCAAGCCGCCGTGAACTCAGCAATCCTCTTGTCTCTGCCTCCCGAGTACTGGGATTATAGGCGTGAGCCACCACGCCCAGCATTGTGGTATGTGGTGTTGATTGTTGGTGGGCGTGAGTCTCCATGCCCAGCATTGTATGTGGTTACCGGGATCAAACTCAGGACCTTGCCCTTGCGAGGCAGGCGCCGGAACCACTGCGCTAACCCTCCGGCCCTATTGGTACATTTTATATACATCTCACAATCACACATAACATTGGAGAATTTGTACCAATATATGACACAAGTTAATTCTCATTTTTATTCATATCCCTACCCACCCACACCTCCCCACCCCCTATATACATGCTTTTTTATTTTCTTTCAGAATCATATTTATTCCTTCCCCTCATTATATTCCCACACCAAATTTCCTTTGGAAATTTCCCATTCTACAAAAACTGTCATACTTTCTAGAGCTCATTTGCATCTATGGGTGCTCATATCAAAGAGAAGATCCAGTATTTGCCTATCTGTGATCTATTTATTTCTTACCTATTTTTTTAAAAACACTTTTTATTTTTTGGAAACAATTTCATTATATAGTTCAGGCTGGCTTTGAACTCACTATGTAGCCCAGGCTGGCCTGGGACTCACAGCGATCCTCCTGCCTCAGCCTTCCAAGTGCTGAGAACACAGGCATGTGCCACCATGTCCGGTGGTTTAGTTTGATTACAGTAGTTACATTGTTACACTGAGAGAACATCACTAAATTGACAGAATCAAGAGTTGAGAACATGAAAGAGGCATAGAAAATGGATCGTAAATTAAAGACACAAAATGCCATGGCAGAAATAAAGAACAAGTGATAATCAGAATAAATGGAAAAGTTTCTCCCTCCAAAAAACATCAGGCAAAAAATACTTTTACAGGAAAGTTTTACTACATTTAAAAGAAACACGCAGTTCTTAGTTTATGAAAATAAACATGAAGTAATGAAAATCAGTATTTAGAGGATAAAAATGAAAGAAGGAAAGCAATAAAACTCATGAAGGTAATCTCAATTTCAAAATTTGGCAAGAACAGTAGAGGAAAAGAAAATTGTGATTCAGCCACATTTTTTTCATAGATGAAGAAAAAGGAAGTAAAGCACTAGCAGTCTAATTCAATGGCACTTTCAAAAACAAACACAATTAGTAAGTGTGTGCCAATAATTCAGGGATTAGCCAAAGTCTGAAAAGTTACTAACATACCATATTGATAGATTAAAAGTGAAAAATCATAGGATCATCTCTATAGTTACAGACAAATAGCATTAGACACTATTCTGCTCTCAATTATAGTTTTGAGAAAATTCTTAGCAAATTAGGAATAGATGTTTTATTTAATATTAAAAAGTATCCCAAAATCTGCAACAAACATTATACTAAATGATGAAATTGTTAAAGTTCTGCTTAGGGCCGGGGATGTAGCTCAGTGGCACTGTGCCTGCCTGACAAGCACAAAGTCCTGAGTTCAATCCCCAGTATAAAAAAAAAAAGCTCTTCTGCTTTAATTCATAGAAGACAATATTCGCTAGAGGCCTAGCCAATGCAATGAGAAAAGGAAAGGAAATACCAGAATGGGGAGAAAACACAAAATTATCTTTATTTATACATGTTATCATTACTGGCAAAAGAGAATCTATACACTACTAGAACCAATCAGAATTCAGCCATATCACCAAATTCAGTTATAATAAAACCACTGGGTTTTTTTGTTTTGTTTTGTTTTGAGACAGGGTCTCACTTTGTAGTTCAGGCTGGCCCTGAGCTCAGTATGGAGCCCAGGCAAGCCTCAAACTCAGCAATCCTCCTGTCCCTGCCTCCTGAGTGCTGGGATGACAGGCGTGAGCCACCATGCCCGGCACTGTGGTATGTGGTATTGATGATTGGTGGGCATGAATCACCATGCCCAGCATTGTATGTGGTTACCGGGATTGAACTCATGACCTTGCACTTGCAAGGCAGGCACCGGAACCACTAAGCTAAATCTCCAGCCCAAACCACTGGTATTTTTTTAGCACTAACTTGAAAGCATATATACCTGAAACTAAAAAGTATGTAGAAATAATTCAACAAAAATTAGTTTTAAGATCTTCAAGGAGAAATTTTAAAAGTTATTGAAATACACTATGCTTATGTTTAGACTCAAGCTCAATTTAATGTAGTTACCTTCAACTTAATACATCAATTCAATGCAATGCCAGCCCAGATCCTAACATTTTTTTCCTTTGATTTTTTTCTTTAACAATTTGATCTTAAAATTCACATGGAGGCTCAGAGAGCCTCAGAGAGCCCAGAATAAGGTGAGGAGGTGCAGGGACTTGCTCCACTTATGCTCTGGGTGTCCCGGAGTGGCCCACAGACAGTCCCCACCTTGCTGGATGCTTGGCCCTGTCCATAAAACAGGAGTGCTGCAGAGATGATTGTGTGCCAGGGAAGGCAGGAAAATCAGAGGGAGATGTTCCAAGACAAAGATCTTGGGATAATTAAAATAAAATTAAGCCCCTTTCCTACAACTTCTGAAAAGAAATGTCTAAATAATAATAACAACACAACAGACCTTAAATTTCTTAGAATAAAATATGAAATGCTATTGTTATGATCGTGGAATAGGAAATTATTTCCTTTAAAAGGTAATCCCAAAAAGACAAAGAATGAAGAAAAATATTGCAAATTGGCAACATTTGGCTGTTAAACTTCTATTTACACCTTAAACAAAGTAAAAACATAAAAGCCACAGAGAAGCTATTTTGCCATGCATATAACTACTAAAGGATTAAAATCCACAAAGCATAATAAACCTCTCTAAATAGATCTTTAGAGACAAATACGTCACAGAAAAGGGAGTATGAACAGGCAGCTCACAAAAGGGGAAATTGAAAGGGACAAGAGTCACACCAGAAGTTGTGCTTCTTGGTACCATTTGGGACAGAGTAAACCACAGGGACATTTCACACCCTGCAGGCTGGAAATCATGAAATTTCACACAGTGCCAGAAAAATCACAGGACATTTTGCTGACCACTTGGTGCTGCAGTCTTGGTCCTGTCAATTTCACTCCCAGGAAACAGGTATGAAAAGATTCATCCTGGCCAGTTTCCAAAGGTGAAAGGTTGTCAAGGACCAACCTCCACCAGTGGGAGAATGGAACAGCATGGTCTATTCACACCATGCCCATCACACCAGGGAGGCCCACGTGTGTCACCGTTGGGCAATTTCAAACACAGACTCAAAAGCAAGCTGCAGAATCCTGTCTCACTATCAGACACTTCCATCAAGTCAGAACCCAGAAAATCATTACATTGTGAACACAGAAATATATGTGATGAGAATATAAAATGCAGTAACATGCAATATTGTGACTGCCTGGGATGAACCAGGGGGCGGAGAGATGCAGCAAAAGATGGGACCGTGGACTGTCACCATTTTCTTCAATTAAAGACCGATTCACATGTCGTGTAATGTCAGGATATTAGAAAGCCAGGTGCTAAGTGCACGAGGGTGTTTGTGAAAGTTACTTTTATATATGTTTGAGAAATGGGGAAAAAGAGATGTTTAGATTCTATAAAATGGAGTCACCTAGGTTGCTAGATAGAATAACACAAGTATTTTTCTCTGACTGAATAGCTTTTCTCCTCCTGGGCTCTGACGGTTACCAGTGAGTGTTCCCCCATTTCCCTGTATGCCCTCTTCTGTGCAATGGTGTGGAGGTGCTCCAGCCACCCAGCATGGTGCACAGGCCAGGTGGTCAGTGCTTGCTCATTTGATCCATTCACTTAACAAATACTCACTGAGCTTCTAGGCTGTGCACACCTCTGCAGTTCCAGCTCTCTGGGAGGCTGAGGCAGGGTGGTCACAAGTTTGAGCCCAGTCTGGGCAACTTAGGGACTTAGTGAAACTCTCTCAAAACACTAGATGAAATGAAAAATGAAATGAAATAGGAGCTGGGGGTGTGAAAGTGACCCACCCATCTTTCTTTTTCTCAATCTTCATGTATGACCCTGTTTATTTTCGTCTCCCTCCTGTTTGCCCAGTGCTGTGGCCAGGACACACAGACACAAAGTGTTTATTGCTCAATAATCCTGGTGCCGGATTTCTGCTTACTAAGGACACCGTGACCTCCATGAAGCCAGGGACCAAGCTGCATGTATCCTGTGTACTCGAACACATAGGGCAGCAGCTCTGCAGACTGGTTTGAAGGATGATTGAAGTTTAACAGACTTGCCCAGTAACTAATCAGAGCCCTCCAAGAAGGCACTGGAAGCTAGAGCAGCACTCTCCTGGAAGCACCGGCCTCGAAGCCCAGCCCCGAGCTTTTCTATCGTGTGCCTTACGCATTTCCTTATTTCCTCAGGCCTTGTTTCCTTATCCATAAAACCAGAGGGTTGGATGGATGACTTCTAAGGTGTCTTCTTGTATTAAAACTGCTAGCCAGGTCCCATTTCTATCACCCAGCCAGGGCTTCCCATTCTAACTTGCTATTCTGTAGTTGTTTCTTTCTCTCTATATTGACCTAAGTCAACATCTCAGCAAAAAAAAAAAAAAAAAATTTTGGGGCACTTTTTCCTTGTAAGCACCTGCTGGCATCTTTGGAATACTTGATGAACAAAACCACCACTGGGTGGTTCTTGACATAGTACCAGTAGCTCCCACCGAGGCAGCGTCTGGCCTGGAGTTTCTCCTCCCTTGGGCCTGTCTGCAGGGGAGACCTCACCGCCATCTCAGAATGCTGTGTGGCAACTCCAGGAGCAGCCAGGGGCTCAAGTTCGGGTTCTAGCACCCCATGGCTTGGACGGTGACTTTGCCTCCCTAAACCTCGGCTCCCCATCTGTGGAAGAGATCGCTGACCTCCTGCGGCTGTGCTCACAAGGACTGTGACAGGGAATCTGCTGTGGTTCACACCGTGGCTGCCAAGAGCAGAATCTCAATAAATATCTGATCTTCTTTTGAATATTCAGAAGGATTAGGGAAGAGAGGGAGGGAGGGAGGGAAAGAGCTGTTTTAAAAGAAGATGTATTGTGTGCATGTCCCAACTGCAAACGTGTTATTAGAAATAAAAATCAAAAATAGTTAGGGAGGGTAACGTGAAAACTTGGGATAAAAATGCCCTCCACACAGGATATAAGACACGGGCTCAGACCTGGCACACAGGAAAGTCTCTTAAGATGATTGTTCACATCCCCTTGTGTGAAAAATCTGCCCTGTGCTGGAAAGGAAGGTGCTCATGCCAGCTCCGGGCAGAGTGCCTGTGCCAGCTCTACTCGAACCAGTACCTTCAAAGAGCCAGGTGCCACGTGGTATCTCAGGAACAGTTGGGGCAATAGCTTGGTTATGGCTGCCGGACTTGTCGGGCACATGGGCACACAGCAGGGGACTGATAGGGCAGGGCCCTGCCTGCGCACTGCCCAGGGTAGTGCAGGAGGACAACGCAGGAGACCCTGCCAGAGACTGCGGGCCTGGGGGAGGTGGCAGCGGGGCAGCCAGGCCGTGGGGCTTGTGTCCTGTGCCGCTCAGTGCAGGGCACCAGCACGGTGAGTTGGCAGAGTGCTGGAGATAGGCAGAGAAGAGTGACTAAGACCTCACAGAGTGGATGGGGCAGGCCATCCCGGGGATGGCAGGGCTGACCTTCCCGTGGGTCTCTTGCCAGGCTCCTTCCACCTCATCCACCTGATGTTTGACGACTACGTGCTGTACCTGCTGGAATCTCTGCACTGCCAGGAGCGTGCCAACGAGCTCATGAGAGCCATGAAGGGCGAAGGCAGTGGCGGCGGTAAGCGGCCGGACCTCCCGTGCCAAAGCCCGGCAGTGGCGGCGGCAGGCCCTGCTCTGGGAGCACGCGTGTCCACGGCGGCGGGGACTGTCAGGGCCTTCCCGCAGCGGGGCTGGCCACACACGTGGGCTCTAAGAACTCGCCTGTTCTCACAACAGAAGCTGGAGACGAGATCATCTTGACGGAGGCTGCCCCGCCACCTCCATCACCGGTGCCATCATTTTCCCCTGAAAAATCTGCCGCATCTGTGGAAGTGCCACCCCCCTCGTCCCCCGCCAGCCACCCATCACCCGAGTACTCCAGCCTCAGCACCACAGGTGAGGAAAGCTCCCCCGTGCCTGGGCGGGGAGGGCTAGACGGGGCACAGAGGCTGGCGGCCGCTGTGCTGGGTGCACCTCCTGCGGGCTGCCTCCACGCTGCAGGGTATGCATATGGTAAAAAGCCCCACTCCCAAAACTACGCCGATGAAATGATGAAAATGCCGTGTAACGTGATTTAGCACAGGCCATTCTTGCAAAGAGGGAGGGCACTCTAGGAACCAAAACCCGAGAAGGCTGTGTGAGGGCCAACCCACAGAGCTGCGGGAGACAGGGCTGTGAGCAGAGCTGGTCAGGAGCTGGGCACCGACGCCCCAGGAGACCCGCACAGTCCCACAGCACGCGGGACCCATGCGAGATTATTCATAACCGAGAGCCGCCCACACCTGTGTGCGTGCCCAAAAGATTCACAGACCTCAACGGACACCTGCTCATCAGGGTCCGCAGCCTCGTTGTAGGTAGGAGGGACATAGCATCCGCTGATGTGTGGTGTCACTCCATGTGGCAGGGCACCCTGCAGTCCCACACTGAGCGGCACTCCAGCACATGCTTCCACATGGAGGAACCTGGTAGTGAAATAAACCGGACACAAAAGAACAAAGATTCTAGGGTTCTGCCTGCACAAGGACCCGAGAGGAGTCAGGCTCATAGCCACGCGGAGTGGAAAGTGGCTGCCAGGTGCTGGAGGCCGGGTAGTGGGGCCAGAGTTGGACTGTGGAAACGTGAAGGCCTCAGACTGACAGCGGTGTCTGGCACAGTGGCCACACTCACTGAGGGGCACACTCGAGGTGGCAGGAATGGTGAGCTTTATGTCCACGATGAAAAGACCCCCAAAGCCTGGCCCAGCCCTCCAGGGGATACCCGCAGACGAAGAAAAAAGAGACTCTGTCCAGAGGAACGCAGCCGGCACCCAGGACAGTGAGAGGAGCCGTTAGCATGAGAACTGAGAGAGGAAACCATAACTACACATCTCAAAAGAAGTGTGTAATTGGAGAAATAAAAATTCCAACAAGCAGATTGAACAGAAAACTAGACCCAACTGAGAGAAAATTAGTAAATGGCTAAACTGAACTGAGGGTCTGTCCAACAACGTGACCCAAAGTAACTAAGGAATGTTAAGTCTGAAAATGCTGATACACCCAGAAATTCCAGTATTTATTTGATAAATATTTAATAAGTGTTCCTGTGGAAGAACATAAAGTGGAGAAGTGATGACTGGCGGTTTGATAGAATGGGAAAAAATAAGACTTTCTGGATTGAAAGTTTCCAGTGGACTCTGTGCTGAATCATGACAGGGTAGGACTGCACCTCTACACTCAATAAGGAAACTGAGGAAAAATTTCCTTAGCTCCCTGAAAGAAAATACAGATGACCTCCAAAAGGGAGAGAAAGAAACACCTCAGACTTCTCATCAGCAACAGTAGGTTTGATTTCTAAACAGTATTTTTTTTAAAGTGCAAAAAACCCCCTGCCTTTGAACTTGAATCCATAACCCAGTTCATATAGACCTATCTGTGGTTGTATGTGTCACAACCCTGTTCATATAGACCTATCTGTGGTTGTATGTGTATGCATGTGTGTATGTGCATGGAGACTTTCCCTTTAGGACTTTTTTTTATCCCCAGTTCTGCACTGGGTGCTATGGGAAGTAATTCAGATTACTGCACCAAGGTGTGAACTCCTCATGCAGGTTCCACAGGGGTATGTGGAGGTGGCAGGAGGCACCTCATTAAGACTTTAGGCTTTGTGGAGCGGACGGCTCAGCAATAACCAGCTTGTTCTTTTGTCCATCCAAACCCTCTCTATCACCTTGCCATTACCAGGCACCAGTCCTGGGAGCAGTTGCCCCTATCTTCCTTCTCTCGACTCCCCAGTAGCTGGGACAGGCCAAGGTGCTGTTCATTACAAGGAGATGTGAACTCGTGCAGAGTTCCTGCAGCAAGATACCTTCGGTGCATGGCAGCACTGCTGGTAGGTAGCCTCTCCCGTTCAGGCCTGGGTACTGCAGCTGTCCGGCTCTGCCATACCCCATGTGGTGGTTCTCGAAGCCTGAGCCACAAATCCCTGGAAAAGCCCCTAGGAGGCCCCTGTGGCCTCATGACCTACAGGCTCTGGCCTCCTGCTGCCCCACTGAGAGACTCAGGTACACCTTCCTCGCAGCCAGGCTTATCCCTGTCCCAGTTCTACTTAGAATCGAGCCGTTTACTAAATCCACTGAGGCCTCCATCTGGGGCCCCACATGAACATCAGCCTGCCCATCCGCAGCACATCTCTTTATCACTCACTCACACGAGCTCTCCACTTGTCCATCCTAGTTCATGATTCTCAAGCAGCTTAGGTCAGAGCTCTGGCATGTTACTCAGAGGCACCTGAGTCATATTTCACTTTCTACTGGGGAAAGATGGTGGGAAACAAATGCTCCTGCCTTCCATGAACCTTGTTTTCTCTTCATGGTGGGTTGTAGTTCCTCCTGAGAAGGTCAGGAAGAGCAACTGTAGAGGGGAGAACAGCTTTGCTCTCTGAAAGCAGACGGGAAGAGGACTTCAGGCCTGTGTGCAACTCTTGGGCCACCCAGGGCCCTCAGCCTGGAGCCGTCGGTTCAGCATCTCCGGGTCTGGTGTGGGCCTCGGGAAAGGGCACAGTGAGAGCAGCCAGCAGCCATTTCCCGGGACCGTCTGTGTGTCCAGCACAGGGAGACACTGAGTGCTTGCGAAGTTATCTTACTTCTGACATAAATAGGGAAAATACGCAGTGAGAACAGCCTGCGTGATAAAGCAGACACAGTTTGAGTGAGACGTTCTCTCCAAATGTGGCCACAGATCAAGGAAACCCCAGAAAGCAAGAGGATGGGAAGGGCATGCGGGGAAGATCCCTGGGAGACCCTCACGGTCCCATCCACCGGGGCAGTCTGCCTGCCTTTCTTCACAGCAGTTTGGAGGTCCCGGGTGCGGCAGTGTGATCCTAGTCAAGGCCACGGGAATATCATTACAGGGTCCAGAGACTTTGGGGCAATGTGTGCAAGAGTCATAAAAGTGGCTTCTTAAAAATCCAAATGTGAAACAGGTTCTCTTCAGATGATGGGGAGCTTTGAAGATCTCAGCACATTCCAGCTTTGTTCTCAGATATCTCCAGGGGGCATTAAAAATGTCATTCCATATAAAACTATGCATAATATTTTTCTCAAGTACCAGTATTGAAATACTCAGTTGCTCAATTAGCTGGACCCTGGCAGGCAGTGAGTTATAGCCTTGGGGTAACACACAGAATTTCCTAATAGCATGAACAGTTCCACCAATATGCTCTATTTTAAAGCACAGATGACCTGCCCATGATGTAGGGTTAAAACTAGAAGGTCTCTGTTGCTGGGCTCCTCACATTTACATACTCATACATTCTTTCCTTGAACAGTATTGGAAATCGGAAAGTGATTATGTAAATCTTACATAGGCATCTACCATGTTTCTTTTTGTTGTTGTTGTTATCTTAGCACATGGTTTTCATGTCATTAATTTTTATTCTCATTTTTAAATAATTACTTGATTTATATCCCATCTACTTTCTTTTTTTTTTTTTTTTTTTTTTTTTTTTTTTTTTTTTTTTTTTTTTTTTTTTTTTTTTTTTTTTTTTTTTTTTTTTTTTTTTGAGACAGGGTCTCGCTTTGTAGTTCAGGCTGGCCTTGAGCTCACTATGTAGCCCAGGCAAGCCTCGAACATAGCAATCCTCCTGCCTCTGCCTCCCGAGTGCTGGGATGACAGGCGTGAGCCACCACGCCCGGCACTGTGGTATGTGGCATTGATTGCTGGTGGGCGTGAGTCTCCACGCCCAGCATTGTATGTGGTTACCGGGGACTGAACTCAGGACCTTGCGCTTGCGAAGCAGGTGCCGGAACCACTGAGCCAACCCTCCGGCCCTCCCATCTACTTTCTAAAGAATTTCCGAAGTAGTTTGCAATATGATCAAGAAAGCCAGTTTTTTTTTTTTTTTTTTTTTTTTTTTTT
>PVIC010059371.1:0-10135 GCA_004025085.1 Thryonomys swinderianus | reverse complement strand
AACAATAAATGCTGGCGAGGCTGTGGGGAGAAAGGAACCCTTCTCCACTGTTGGTGGGATTGCAGACTTGTGCAGCCGTTGTGGAGATATGTGTGGAGATTTCTCAGAAAACTAGGACTAAGGGTCCCATTTGACCCTGCCATCTCCCTGCTAGGAATATACCAAAAAGAATTTAAAAACTCACATTGGAAAGACAGATGTACACCCTTGTTCATAGCAGCTCAGCTCATGATAGCTCAATCTTGGAAACAACCCAAATGCCCATCAACTGGAGACTGGATAAAGAAGATGTGGTTTTTTAATAAAATGGAGTACTATTCTGCCATAAAGAATGACAAGATTGATTCATTTATGTGCAAATGGATGCACCTGGAGAACACACTAAGGAGTGAAATCAGTAGAGCACAGATAGGCAAATACTGGATCTTCTCATTGATATGAGCACCGGTAGATGCAAATGAGCTCCAGTAATATGACAATCTTTTTAGAATGGGAAATTTTCAAAGGAAATTTGGTGTGGGGGACGTAATGAGGGGAAGGAATAAATATGATTCTGAAAGAAAATAAAAGAGCATGTATATAGGGGGTGGGGAGTTGTGGGTGGGGATGTGGGTAAAAATGAGAATTGACTGTGTCATATATTGGTACAAATTCCCGAATGTTATGTGTGATTGTGAGATGTATGCAAATTGTACCAATAAAGAATGCAATTAAAAAAAAAGAATAATGGGACAGAGCCAGAGATTTAGCTCAGCAGTTCTGGTGCCTGCCTCACTAGTGCAAGGTCCTGAGTTCAGTCCCTGGTAACCACACACAACAATGCTGGGCGTGGTGACTCACACCCACCAGCAATCAATATCACATACCACAGTGCGGAGCGTGGTGGCTCACACCTGTAATCCCAGCACTTGGGAGGCAGAGACAGGAGGATTGCTGAGTTCAAGGCTTGCCTAGGCTACATAGTGAGCTCAGGGCCAGCCTGAACTACAAAGCGAGACCCTGTCTCCAAAAAGAAAAAAAAAGAAAGAAAGAAAGAAAGAAAGAAAAGAATAGTGGGACAGAGAACTAGATTTCAGAGCCATAGAGGATGAGAGCTGGTTGGGACATTATAGATTAGCTCCTGTAACTCACATGTAAGGCACAGTCAGCTACATCAAAGGAATAACACAAGGATTTTTTTTTAGTACATGTTTGCAGTACATAATGCTTGGATTCCTTATGTAGAGTTGATGCACATCCTAACACATCCTAATTCTTCCTACAGCTTATTCCCTGCTTTCCATCTCTCTCTCTCTCTCTCTCTCTCTCTCTCTCTCTCTCTCTCTCTCTCTCTCTCTCTCTCTTTGAGACAGAGTCTCACTTTGTAGTTCAGGCTGGCTCTGAACTCACTATGTAGCCCAGGCACGCCTCGAACTCAGCAATCCTCCTGCCTCTGCCTCCCAAGTGCTGGGATTACAGGCATGAGCCATCATGCCCAGCACTGTGGTATGTGGTATTGATTGCTGGTGGGCGTGAGTCACCACGCCCAGCATTGTATGTGGTTACCGGGATCCAACTCAGGACCTTGCGCTTGTGAGGCAGGCACTGGAACCACTGAGGTAAATCTCCGGACCCCTTCTTTCCATCTCTTGATCTGCTTTCCATTAGAGGAAGATCCTTCTCCACACTTCCTACTACCTATGTTTTATTTTGCCTTGTAGTTCAGCTGAACATTGTGGTCTGAAGGTATTATTTTGTGTGTCTGTACATTCTCCCTTTTATTTCGGTAAAAGGGTTCAGGGTATATTTCCATCTAACCCCCACAGCTAGACTATCTGAATTCAACCCCTGACTAACTCTTAGAAGCCATGAAGCCTTAAGGGAAGTGCTGATTCTTTCTGTGACTTGGTTTCTTCTTTTGGAAAAAGATGTGTCCTGTGTAAAAATTAGTTATTTTGTGCTAATAATTCAAATGGGAGAATCAGTAAAACTAAGAATTTGGGGGGTAGACTATAATATTATCAGATTTAGAACTTATTTCCTTAAAGAATTCTTAATCCTTTCACCATTCAGACTTCATCAGATTTTTTTTTCTGCCACCTGCTCTTTTTATTGGTCAATAAAAATGCTGCGGGCTTTCAAAACTGAAACCAAGTATTACTGTTAGTAAAGAGCTCTTTTTGTCTACTCTCAGATATGCTGAGAGAAGAAACCAATTTATAGGTCTGAAACTGGTGTTTTCCTTCCTTTATGGAGTGCTATAGGCTCAAACAGTGTTAGAAATGACCATATTTCCCAGTGAGGAGCAGGTTTGTCCTGTATTCACTGTGTCTGCTGAGGGATAGAGAGAAGCAACATCATTGCTGAGCCACCAGTCGAACAAAACCTGTTGGGGGTGCCGGAGGGTTAGCTCAGTGGTTCCGGCGCCTGCCTCGCAAGCGCAAGGTCCTGAGTTCGATCCCCGGTAACCACATACAATGCTGGGTGTGGAGACACGCCCACCAACAATCAACACCACTACCACAGTGCCGGGCATGGTGGCTCACGCCTGTAATCCCAGCACTCGGGAGGCAGAGACAGGAGGATTGCTGAGTTCGCAGCGGCTTGCCTGGGCACCATAGTGAGCTCAGAGCCAGCCTGAACTACAAAGCGAGACCCTGTCTCAAAAAGCAAAAAAAAAAAAACCTGTTGGGGTTTGCAGTTTATACAATAGTTGAATTAAAGGATATTTTCCCAGGGACACCAAGTTTACTTTTATAGCTCTGAACAGTAATATGACCATGTCTTTGAAAACAGTTGTCTAGGTCTTTGCTGTACTGGAATGACCCCTTCCTTTGACAGTGGAAAGACAGTGGAAAGAAGGAGGCTTCCTGTCAATGTCACTGGGATGGCTTAGTTGATTATAACTTGCAGTCTTCTAAATCTCTTGCATAATACCAGTAGGGGCTGAACTTCATTATGGCTTTAAAAATTATGGCCAAGAAATGATGATGCTGTTTTGACTGATAATCTAGCCAAGCAAGGAGATTATTGCAAATTCAGTTGGCTGAAACATTTCCCAGAGGTGCTGAGTAATGGTCAAGGGATATACTGTCATCTGAAATCATACCTTGCCAAAGACAATATCCCCCAAAAGATTAGCTGGTTTCAAGTAAAACACAGATCTAACAGCTCCAGGGCCAGCCAGAGGTTTCAACTAGATATAGTAGATGCATTGGTCTTCAAGGTGTCTAAATACTTTGAAAATCCTTTTCTTCAAGGATACTCATGGCCAGAAGGTAGAAAACTAATAAAATCAACTCTCCTCCCAATATTCAGACTTAAATGAGAATTTCCAGTCATACTTCAGTTTTTCATTCTTTGAAAAATGTAGTAGTCACCTCCCAGGATATGTCCCAAAGCTAGAATTTTAGGATGTATATGAGCCATCAAATGATCATCACATATACCACCACTTTCTTTTCACTCACAATCTCAAACCTGCCATATTCCCTAAACAATCTGACTTGATACATTTCCATATGTGACCATGTATGAGGATCTATTGTACTAAACCATCAAAATGCAGCTTCAAAATTAAGCCTGGAGACAGGAGTTTAACTTTGGGTAAAATCCTAGCCTCACTGTATACTCTATCCTATTCACCACTGGAGTCCCATTATCTTGTGTAAGGTAAAAACTTAATAAATCTTTCTTTCTTTCTTTCTTTCTTTCTTTCTTTCTTTCTTTCTTTCTTTCTTTCTTTCTTTCTTTCTTTCTTTCTTTTTCTTTCTCTTTCTTTTTCTTTCTTTCTTTCTCTTTTTTCTTTCTTCTTTCTTTCTTTTTTTCTTTCTTCTTCCTTTCTCTTTCTTTCTTTCTTTCTTTCTTTCTTTCTTTCTTTCTTTCTTTCTTTCTTTCTTTCTTTCTTTCTTTCTTTCTTTCTTTCTTTCTTTCTTTCTTTCTTTCTTCTTTCTTTTTCAGTACCAGGGATCAAACTCAGGCCCTTGTGCTTCCAAAGTAGGTGTGGTATTACTTGAGCTGAATCCCCAGCTCCTAATACATATTTCTTAAGTGAATAGAGTCATGTGTTTTCTCCTGCTTCACCTACCCACCTAACTTCAACCCTCAGTGCCTATTCCTCCCCCAAGGAGAACTTTCTAGAGCCACTGGAAAAAGTATTATCAGTAGACAAAGTTGGATATGGCAACAAGCATGGTCAAGACTACTACTGAATATCGCTTCTCAGCCTTTTGGCTAAGATCAAGTGAAGACTACTACTGAATGGAAGATCCCAGCTGGAAATGGAGCCAGGAGTAGCCAGACGTCTGGGAAAGTCACAACCTAGAACAAGGATGGGGTGAGACTGAAGCAAAGGAACAAGTCCAGGGCATCTGAATTCTCTGTGCTTCCTTTGCTGAAGGCCAGTTGAGCTGGGATTTACCGTAAACTGACCCCACCAAAGTTCAAACATAAAAGCTTCTCTCAATTTTTGCCAAGAACCATCTGTGACTCATTCCAGGTAGGATATAGAAGTTCATGCTCGATAACTAAACACTTACATGTTTATTGCAAAGCATAATTCCCTTTTCCCTCTCCCTTCAGTATTTCCTTCCACTTCCACTTTTGATGAAAACATAAAGAGCTAAGGAGCCTTCTTTCTTTACATTTCTTGGCCTTGAAGCAATAATCTGGCCAGTAAGTATCAATAAAACCAAAGTGTTTTCCCTGCATTTCATTGAAAATGTATTGTAAATTAAACAGGTTAAGTTTATGTTTCAATTAAATAAAATAAAAGTCTATGCCTAGCATTGTGAGTACAAGTAGAATATTGACCATTAACTTGTGAGTTTTTAGTCCTAAAATTTCCTTTACTTTAGTAAATCTCCTTGACATGCTGTGTTCTGACGTCTTACTAGGTATGCTCCACCAAAGGGGACACTCCTGGCCTTCAGTCTCAAAGCTCTGAGCTCACTATTGTATGAAGAAAGAAGAAGAGGAGGAGGAGGAGGAAAAAGTGTCACACTGAAATGTATTTTCAGTTCCGCAGATAGTGGTTGAGGATTGTAAGCCAAACTGAAATAGGTGTATATTATTTCAGAGTTAAAATTACATGTTGGCATTGGCAGGAAATCTAGCACAAGAAGGACAGGAGAATTTGTTCCTAGCATAAAAAGCCAGCATTTGCTTCACCAACATGTGTTTCTGCAGCTTTTCCGGCTCCTGCCCATAGTGGGTAAGCACTTGGTTCTTTATCGTGCACCTTACCATGCTTCAAAGAATTCCTTCACCATTGATTTCTCACTTGTTCAACTTTTTAGGCCTATGGTAGTTTCACCACATCAGCGCTGAGAGCAGACCACCACCTGCATGCAAAAAAAAAAAAAAAAAAAAAAAAAGACCCTTGGCTTATTTTCACACCCCATTGTACAACCTTTGTCTTACTACATCAGTGGTTTCGCTGCTTCCGTTTTGTGGCTCTCTGATTCTGCAGCTACTGTTTCTTCAGTTCTTTTAATAACCATCATTTATACCTTTCCTTTCCTACTTCTTTGAATACTAACTGTGACAGCTCAGCAGTAGCCTTGCCAGAATCAGGTCCAGGGATCCAGGCAACCAAAACTAGGAAATTCAGAGCAATCCACGACCCTCAGTTCTTCAAGGTACAGGAAAACCCCAGAACACAATAGTCCCAAGAGTGGGTTGAACAGGAGAGAAATGGATGAAGTTAGACACATAAAATAGAAACCAAGTGCTGAGGTCAGGAGTGAACATGAAAAATAACTCAGAGATGAAGGCAGTGTTCAAAGTAGGGCCCAGAAAACTCCAGCCCTTAGTGCAGTGGCCATTGACATAACATATATCAGGGAGCAGACTGTGTGTTCGATGATTTCCATACATGATTCTTCTCCTGGGGTTAATCTTTATGTCCTTCATATAGAAGAAGAAATTGAGGCTCAGAATTAAAGTCCCTTGTCCTATGACACTTTGGACCATGTCTGTGTGACTATGAGCTGTCCTCTTCCCACAGGCATCAAGAGATACATTTCTGGGATCCTAAATTCGCCCACCCTCCTCACAGAGATCATAGTCAAATGGCCGTGTGTATATGGGTGCTGCTCCATGCCTTCCCTCCATTCTTCTCCAGGTGAGCTCTCTAGGGAATGAGTACACACTCTGTGGTAGTTGGAAGGTCTCAGAAAGCACCACCTGCCTCAATCTTACTCCTACCATCACCTTTCAGGCCCACACAGTCCTTCTACTGGAATTGCTTTTTCTAGGCAACTTTTGCATGAACACATCATGGAGTGGGATGGCTGCTCTGTCACTTCACTGGGCGATATAGAGCTGCCATCCTACATGAAGTGCAATAAAAAAAATACAGTGAATGTTGAAATAAAACAATATATTACAGTAAAAGATACCTTGCTATTTAGCTCAAAGTACTCACAAACGCCCCTTAGCTTTGAAAACACTTATCCTTCTTGGTAATGTGTCTCTTCTGTAGTAAGTTTTTAAATGTAAACGTTCATTGTATTTTCAATTGTCCTTTGTATGTGGTGCATCACTGACTGAAGTCATGTATACATGTAGAACCTACAGGTATAAATATAAATTTTCTAAAAGAAAGGAGCATAATAAACTACTTACTGACTTTGCTATTAGACTACTTGTTCTTTCAGTGGAGCTTAACTGTGGACCTTGCACAAGTTTCTTTACAACTCTGTACCTCAGTTTCCTCCTATGTAAAATACCAATTAAATATTCAGTTGATTGGCTGCTTGCTATTTTAAGTATTGAGATTATGTAGTCAAAATACTAGCTCATTTCCTCTTATATACTAATGAACAATAATGTTCATTATTGTTCACTATTAGAAATCATGTTTAAGCCTAATTTTAGGGACTACATAACCAAGAACTATAATTTAAAATAAAACCAGCCTCTCCAAGATTTTAGTTAGTGAGAGTATCCACAGGAGGATTTCCTGGTGAGCTGAACACTTCCTTATACTGGATCTTTTCTTCTGTATTCTCTCTCTTAAATGCCCTGGCCCTTTCTATGACATGGAGGAGTGGTTCAGAACCACAGGGCAACTTTATCTCACCCCATGGAATATTTTCCAGGGTTTGGATACGCTTTTATTTGTGACAACTGTAACTGTTTTATGCTATTGCCATATAGTAGGTACAGGCTGGGGATACTTTTGTACATGCACAGAATCATCTGATTAAACATATCAGTTTTAAGACTGGAAAGCCCTGGGTGAGGCAGAGGAAGTGGGGGATGGGGTGATGAGGTTAAGGAGGAAAGTTTAAGCCGATCTTAAATGTTATATGCAAATGTTTTTCTCTTCTATGTAGAGTCCTTGCTTATGTCACAGACACACTGGTTTGTAATATAATATGTGATATGAAAGAAAGAAAGAAAGAAAGAAAGAAAGAAAGAAAGAAAGAAAGGGAGAGAGAAAGGGAGAGAGAAAGGGAGAGAGAGGAAGGGAGGAAGGGAGGAAGGAAGGAAGGAAGGAAGGAAGGAAGGAAGGAAGGAAGGAAGGAAGGAAGGGAGGGAAAGAAAAAGGAAGGAAGGAATATAAGAGAGAGAGAGAAAAAGAGAGAATGGTAAGTTTGTGTGGACCTTGAAGAGAGAAACACAAGGTGAGAAATCAGTTTCTACCATCAACAAAGTGAAGAGACAACCCACAGAATGATAAAATGTTTTTTACCAATTATTCTTCAGACAAAGAACTAATATCTAGAATATATAAAGAACTCAAAAATCAGAAATTCCAAATTTAAAGACCCAGTGGGCATCTGAAAAAAATAGACATTTTTGAGATGAAGAAGTAGAACAAATAAACATGAAAAAATGCTCAGCGTCATTGGTCATTCAAGAGATATAAATTAAAACAATGTTGAGATTTCATTTCACTCCAGAAAGAATGGCTATTAAGAAATCAGTAACAAATGCTGGAGGTGCTGTGGGGAACAGTTATACTTTTCCACTGTTGGTGGGGACATAGACTGGTGTAACCACTATGCAAATCAGTGTGGAGATTATGCAAAAAAAAAAAGTACACATTCCATTTGATCCAGCTATTCTCCTTCTTAGTATCTGCCTGGAAGAGTTAAAAGCTTCATACCATGATGATATATGTATAACCACGTGTGTAACAGCACAGTTTGTAATACCTAAATCTTATGAACAGCCCATATTCCCAGAAACAGCCCCATATTTCCATCAACTGGTGAATGAATAAAGAAGTAGGTTTTTTTTTAATACCATGAAGTAACCACAAAGTAGAATGAACTTGAGAAATGTCTAGGTAAATAGATGCATCTTGAGACCATACTCTTAGGTGAATAAATCAAACATACATGTGTAAATACTATATTGTTTATCCGGTGTAAGAAACTAAACATGTAAATAAGGACCAAAATATATAATAGATATTGTGAATTAGGAAGAAAATATTCAGGTGAGAAGGGGAACTGGGGAAGGAAGAAGAAATGGAAGGAAGGCAAAAGAAATAAAATGAGGAAAGAAGGGGGGAAATGGAAACAAAGCTTTTGTAAATAAGAAGAGGGATTGAAGGAAATGGGGGAAAAAGATATATCACAGGTACAAATTCCCTATGATGAATGTTATCATTATGTATATTTAAAATGTCCCAGTACAGCCAGGGATGTCACTCAGTGGTGCCATGCCTGCCTGGTAAGTGCGAGGTTTTGAGTTCAGTCTCCAATACAGAAAGAAAAAAAAAAAAGTTCCAATAAATTTAATAAATAAATAGAACTACTTATGTTCTTAGAACACTTGAATTTGACCTGATAAAAACAACTTTCAGTGCTTGCTTTGGCAGCACATATACTAAAAAACAACTTTCAGGGCCGGAGGGTTAGCTCAGTGGTTCCGGCGCCTGCCTCGCAAGCGCAAGGACCTGAGTTCGATCCCCGGTAACCACATATAATGCTGGGCGTGGAGACTCACGCCCACCAACAGTCAACACCGCATACCACAATGCCAGACGTGGTGGCTCACGCCTGTAATCCCACCACTTGGGAGGTAGAGACAGGAGGATTGCTGAGTTCAAGGCTTGCCTGGGCTACATAGTGAGCTCAGAGCCAGCCTGAACTACAAAGCGAGACCCTGTCTCCAAAAAGCGAAAAAAAAAAAAAAAAAAAAAAACCAACTTTCAAATTCCAAACCAGAACATGTAACTGAGTACTTGATTTAAACATATAGTTTCAATAGCAGTCTTACTAACATATGTCTGTGTGTGTTTTGGTTTTTGTTTTTCCCCTGCTTTTGGTCTCCCTTAGGCTAGGGATTTAGCTTGATCGTGGTGCTGCCTGTCTGCCTTGCAAGTGCAAGTTCATGACTTCAATCACCCTACCCCCATACCAAAAAACAAAGAAACCTCATTTTTAGTCTCCCACTTTGGATAAAATTCTTTGTGAACTCATTATGTAAAAGGTTCTTAGAAAAGGACAGTATCACAAACCATTATGTTTAAAGGAGGAAAGCAATTGATTCTAGAGTTAAGAATGGGTTCAGGGACCCAGCAGCTCTGGGCCCACCGTGCCGTGCTTCCAGCGGACTGAGGAATGAGCGGCGGGCGGACCGGACCCAGCAGCTCCGGGCCCGCTATGCCGTGTTTCCAGCGGACTGAGGTACTTGTGGCAGGCGGACCGGACCCAGCAGCTCTGGGCCCGCAGAGCCGTGTTTCCAGCAGACTGGGGAACGAGCAGCGGACGGACCAGACCCAGGAGCTCCGGGACCGCCGTGCTGTGTTTCCAGCGGACTGAGGGACCAGCCGCGGGCGGACCGGACCCAGCGGATGCGGCCCCACCATGCCTTGCTTCTGGCAGACTGAGGGAGCAGCACGCGGACCTGGCTGCAGGGTGCAGTCCATTTCCAGTGGACTGAAGGCCGCCCAGCAGCACACTGTATCCCGGAGCTGTGCAGTGAGGAGTCACACACAGAGGTAACTCATAAGCTCAAAGTATCCAGTATAGAATCTAACAAACCTTTTTGTCTTATTTACTGTGTTTAATACTGATATTGGCATTTATTGTATTATGGTAACAAACATGATGTGATTGTTCTGCTCAAATACCTACCATGATGTGTCAGGAGTGAGAACTCTCAAGGGTTATTACAGATTCAAGGAGGACCCCCC